>JAPYZC010002327.1:0-52772 GCA_030522665.1 Ichneumoninae sp. A BG-2022a
CGGTAACCCGCTCCCATGACGACACCTGCATGTAAATGCGGGCATTATTCGGGCGTTTGAATATTTGAGAGTAAGCTGGGAGGAAAAAAATGAAGAATGAAAAGAAAAAAAAAAAAAAATTACCAAAAGATGGGTCGGGCCGGTTGAGTTAAGGAGAGAAGCTTCGGGAGAGCCGAGCTTCGAGGAAGATGCCCAAGGAGCATCGGGAAGCCCCTCTCCCTCTCTTCCCCTTTCTCCTCCGTGACGGCGTTTATTTATTGCCAGTATTAATACCGAGCTCCGCGGAGTCGGTCGGTGATTACATAAAACTCGCCTCGCCGCGCGCTCTTCGCTCGCATACAGCATCTGTCTTTTTTTTTCGTCTCCTCTCCTTCCACTCGTCTCGCTGGCGTTGCCTTCGCTCTACCTGTGCCTCTACCGGCGGATGACTCGCGTCGAAGAGTGCACCGGATACTTGCTCGGCACCCTTCGTCCTCTCGCGCCCGATCTTATCTGCCCACCGGTAATGGGGTCTCGGTAAAACGAATCAATTTCACGAAGAGTAAAGAAAATAAAAAAAAAAGGTACGCGGAGGCACGTCGCTCAGTTTCACGTCGGATCATCTCTCGGCCTTCCGTGTGTCCGTTCCGATATTATTTATCGGTGAGTTATTAAGAGAGGGGCCTCTCGATGGCGTCGAGCGCAAAGAGGAGCGCCATCCGAAGACGATCGGGTATGCAAATTAATCGAAGTGAAGGAAGCTGGATCGATAATATTTTTTTTTTCTTAGATAATTTTTTTTTTTTTTTTTTTTTTTTTTTTTTTTTTTTTTTTTTTTTTTTTTTTTTTTTTTTTTTTTTTTTTTTTTTTTTTTTTTTTTTTTTCTTTTTTCGACGCAACTCGAAGATGGAACTCGACGAGGGAAGCGTCGAGGGTGAAGGAGAGAGCTCCGTTCGGAGACGATCGGGTATGCAAATTATACGAAGTGAACGAAACTGGATCGAGATTTTTCTTTCTTTCTTACTTGAAAAATTGTTGTTATTTTCATTTTGCGAAGATTTTTTGCGAGATTAGAATCGGGGTTTTTTTTTAGCAATGCGAGTTGTGCGATTATTTAACGCGCGTTGTGTAAACTGAGACTTGGTGGAAGTTGAAGATGGAATGGTTATGCAAATTAGTCGATGTGAACGTAGCTGGGTCGATGAATTTTTTTTCTTATTTGAAAAATATTACAATTTTTTACTTAAAAAATGACTATTTTTTACTTAAAAAATGACTATTTCTTACTTAAAAATGACTATTTCTTACTTAAAAAAATATTATTTTTTACTTAAAAGAGAACTATTATTTTTTAATAAAAAAATTGTTGTTTTTTTTGCGGACCTTCTTCGCGAGATTAGAATCGTGTGTGTTTCGCTCTAATGCGATTCGCGTGATGATTTAAGGCGCGTTGTGCATACCGAGGCGGAGGCTCGGTGGAAGATGGAACACAACGAGGGACGACGTCGAGAGAAGAAGTCGTCATCGTGCAACTCGAAGGGGTCAACTCGAACACGAAGAGAGAAAAAAAAGGTGACATTTTTCTTCGAGGAAAAAAAAGAAAAAATCATCGAACGGACTGTCTGTTCACATCTTACCGGGCAGCATTAGATTTATGTTAAATTTTCTAATACTGTCAGGTAAAGATGTCGTCAGAATTCCGAGATCAACAAGAGAGGTCTTCGCACGATTACCGGAAGCTGACTTGGCAATGCCGTGGATTGACGACGGATTTATTTTCATTTATTTATTTTAAATGCAACGAACCTCTGGATTTTAACAAATGTATGTGCGCGTGCAGCTCCGAGCAAAATAGAAGTTAAAGCATTAAAATAGGATTTTTATACTTTTTATCTTCAATAATTTTTTTTTTCTCAAATTTTTCCATCCGGATATCTCAATCTCGACTACGGACTTATCGCTCGGTCCGACTTGACGAATAAGAGTCAATGTATTATATCGGGCCACCGAGTCAGCCGCGCACGTACTCGTCAAGCAATTCTCAATCTTATCTTCGTCGACGCGGCATCAGGCCGAGAGTGATTCGCCGGGGTAACAGTGATTTACGAAGTAATATCTACAGTGGTAAACTCGCGAATTCCACGCCTTCCTCCTCTTTCTCCGCGAATATATAAAATTTAATTCGAGGACGATAGGCGAAGTTTTATTATTATCATTATTGTCATTGTCAACATTATTATCATTATCATAATTATTATTATTTTTTGAAAATTTTATTATTATTTTGTCTCGTTGTCGTGAATAACGATCTTCGAGCAAGAGTTGAAAACCGCGGGACACAAAGTCGCCAGTCATCGCGATTCGCGCACGTATAATTCACCAGGCGAAGCATTTTCTTGCAGCATGTTTTTCTCGCTCGCTTCTCGACGCGCGACGGAATTGAGACTTGGGCGGCGGCCAGGCATTCGAGTTTCGTTTTAGAAAACCCTCTGTCTCGTCCGCCCTCGCGTTAATGCGATCTTTTTTATTTTTATTTATTTATTTATTTTTTGAAAGAAATCAACCTCCCAACTATTTTTTTTTATTCGCTACGCAGATCCGGCCGACGTCGACGAAGACAACGAAGTTGAATCGAAGGACCGTTTAATATCGTGTCCCTATTAAGAGGGTCGCAAAAATTGTAATTGTGTATGCGACGAATTAAATTTCGAAAATTTATTTGAATTTTTTTCGTGAAATCGAATAAATTCCTTTTATTACTTTCAATTAATGTTTGGCATTCAAAAATGCTCATATTTAAACCAACTTGTTTTTACCACGTATTGTTTCGCGTCGAACCTGAATCGGATAGCTGTTTAGCCTGAAAGTCATGCGCAACGTTGCCGCTGAAAAAAAAAGTTGAAGACTGAAATTTTCATATCGCTTCCTCATAATATCTCTTCAGTTGCAAAGCTTACTCTGGGAGGAAGCCGAAGTACAGAAAATTCTTTTCAATGAATAAGGTCTGCGAATGAAGGAATATTACGAGGAAACGACATGGAAATTTCGATTTTCAACTGTTTTCAACGTCAACGTTGTACTTGACTTTCAATTTGCAGCCTTTAGCAATTTTCACCTACTATCAATTTTCAACTTTCATCAATTTTCAACTTTCCTCAATTTTCAACTTTCATCAATTTTCAACTTTAACCAAGTTTCATTTTTTTTAAATTTGTTTTATGAGAATCAAATAAGAATAGCTATATTCAGAACGGTTTGGGACGCTCAGCGTAATGTTCAACTCCCATCCGGAGTCGTGATAACAGTAGTCGTCAATCCGAACGGTGAGATCCGTCGTGAACTGCAGCTATTACCATTAATCTTATTTTTGGTCCTCATGTGTAGTGAATTACCAATTTACAGCGCGTGTCCGATCCTTCCCGAGATATCATATCGTGAATATGTACATAAATGTACATATATATATGTATATTGTGCGAATATCTTTTGCCGGAAACGGCAGAGCGTAGGCGCAGCAGTAATGTAAAGGAGCAGACCTCGCGTGCCCTTGTAATCTTTTGGTAGCCTTATACGCGGAACGAGCCCACAGTTACTGATATTCGCGTCACGACGCCGCCGTCGAGGTCGTCGCACCCCCACGCCCGTTCACCGACGCTGTTCCTTCGGTTTCGGGCACGAACGGTCCGTCCGACGAGCGCGCCGTTCCGCGATATTCCGACATTGGCACAATGACAGCGACGATAACGTCGGATCAACGTGACAAAAGCTCTAAACTGACGTGCGCATTTTTTTTTCTTTTTTTAATCTAATTTTTATTTTTATTTTTACATTCACATTATCGAGCTATTATCTTAAAGCGAGCTATTATCTGAACTATGGAGAGTTCGTCGCACAAGGCGAGGTATCCAAGCTGTGATCGTGATCGCTGCTAAAAATAATAATAATAAAAATGAAAGAAATTGGACATAGATCGTATTAAAATTGGTTTGAAAATCAATGAACGGTACTAAAAGATTTTTTAAAATATAAACTGGTTCTGAAGTTTCAAACACATGTGCTTTGCAATTTTACAGTAAAATGTTTATCTTTAATAGACATTTTTGTAAATTTCAGGCAAAAGATTCGTAGTTTTAATATCCGGTATTTTAATTTCACAAAAAAAGTACATCGATGTTCAATCAGTGTAAATAACGTAAGCAAACTTAAAGTTCCAGTTCATTCAATTTACATTTTATTTCCTCAGTGTATTTAAGCTCCAAGCTGACGAGCGATCGCGCATTTTTTTTTAATAAAAAAAAAAATTATATCCACATTGACAAGCTCTTATCTTAAACCGATTGTGGAGACGGCGTCGGCCAGGGCGACGTAGGCTCGCGATCGTCACGACACAAAAGAATAATAATAATAATAATAAAGAAACAGGATATATTAAGCTCCAACACTTTTCTCGTTCCAATAAATTTTTACCACGACGCCTTCAACCATCGGGCGAAGCGTTCCGCGAGAAAACTCTCCGCTCGTCTATCGTCGCCCACGATTTTTTACTCTACGCGTTATGCCCGTCCGTTCCTTCGCTAGCTCGCTGCCCCTACAGATATATCGCAAAGGACATACACATATATATGCCAGCACAGTAGAAAAAAAAATATATATATATATAACATATATATATTCGACTCCGCTGGCTCTCCCGCACCGGTTTTTCGGACGACTCGCTATAATTAGACAAGCGTACAGTGTTATATAGTGAACTATATAGTGCTATATAGCGAATGTCGCAGTTCTCTTCTTCGACTTTTTTATTTCTTTTTTTTTTATACTTCCGTTTCTCTTCGTTCGAGCGACCATTTTTATCCGCCTTCATTCTCTCTTTCTTATATCCGTGAGTCCTCCCGATTCTCTTGCCTCTCCGATCTTCGCTCGCTCTATCTTTCGGGCATTTTTTTTTCTCCCTATCGGCGAAAAAAGTTGTTCCGCGCGCCATGCTGTTCGCGAAAGCTTCTCCGCCGCGCGACGGGCACTCATCGCGCCGCTTACAGTACTCCGGTGTCGAGAGGAGCGCAGAGAGAAAAGGAAAGAGGGGAAAAAAATGAAGAAAAAAGAAAATAAGACGAGAGAGGGAAGGATGTACGGGCGCGATTCAACGAGAAGGATTAACATTCGTGGCGCGTAACTTTAACGCGCATACGCGCGCACGTTGGGAAGACGGTACTATATGCTATAGTGCCGGAGACCGCTGCTAAGCTACTGTGATATTGTATTCCGAGTTCGAAGCTCGAAACTCCGGTACGGCCGGCCACGTTGCTGCTGGCCGCTGCCGCTTCGCAGGGACGGGGGACTCGCCCGAAAGGCCTCGACAACGACCAAACCGGCTGTTGCTCGCGCTGCCCCGAGTCGCTTGATCCACTCGTGCCAGGGCCGTGCAACAAGATACTTTTTTTCTCCTTTATTACGAATTTTCGAAACAATGTAACGTGAAATTCACTGCTGTTAAATTTTGGGCGGAGATTCAAGGAGATTTATGGAATACCTAGATATCAATTTTCCGAAACCAATTCATTCTTTTTTTTACAATTTTGTAATCGGATAGATAAAAAATACCCGGTTCGAAACTCGTCCAAGTAACTCGTATAAAAAAATTGGAATCATAAAGGGTTTAATTGAATAATATTTTGACCCACCGAATGTTCATTTGGTGTATGTAAAATATTACTATATATATAATATATTACCGATTGTGGATAGAAATCAACAATTTCGCAATGGTGCGAACAAATTTAAATATCGTCATTGATATATTTTGAAGTTGTATGGTGAAAATTGTCTCCGGGTTGCGAGAGAGGGGATTGGAGTGGTCGCTGATTTTTAGTACGTAGACATAAATTCTCAGCGGAAAATTATTCTTTTTTATACATTTTAAAAATAAAATAAAAAATGCCAGATTGTGTAAAACTGGTACGTATGATATGACATATAGATAACTACTGCCCAGTGCCGGCTTCGAAACTCGTCTCAATAACCCGAATCCTAAAAAGTTAAATTGAATAATATTTTGACCAACCGAATGTTGGTTCGATTGCGCCTTCCTATTTATAATACATTATCGATTACGGATGGAATTCAATAATTTTGCACTTTTGGGTATCGCAATGCTTGCGAATGAAAAAAAAGTATTCTTCGAAATATCGTCATCCATACGAATCGAAGCGATCGCTGTCTATGACAAATAATTAACCCTTCAAGTACCGACGACTTTTTGCCGATCGCAAACCATGCCTTCTTTTAAGCACAGAAACGATACGGATGTCTATAATACATTTTCTTATACGTTATCAAAAAACAACGCTTGTGCATTTCTTAGGAAATTATTTCCAATAAAGACAAGACGGATATTTAAAAACATAACTAAACACATAAATAAAAATACGGAAGTTACCGGCTAGAATATTTATTGTCGAACATTTTTTGTTCTGTTTTCTGTGTTAGACCTTTTGTTGAACAGAGCTTTTTGAAAAGCGCAAATTAGCCGGTAAATACGGTTTCCTCCAACGGAGTAACAAATATTTCTCATACATAAAATATCACTCCAATTAATTCGGCATTCCTCCAGCCATTAAAATATAAATCGCGCACAGTAAATCTCCAATCTCTTTCGATCTCGAATACAAAATTTTTCTCATGTCCCTCAGCTACCAAAATGGCCGGAACACTCAGTAATATCTTTAAAAAATACGATAAGTATTAATGGGTACTCAACTTATTAAATTCGCTGATGTTTCCGCGATGGCTTTTTCTGTAACCCCTGGGGCTCGCAGACTGCCTTGTGACGACGTTTCCTGATGTATGAGTTAATTGGCTGGCCAAGCTCAATTTAGAGCGCCCGACACGAAAAATCCTCCGCTAAGCTCCGGGTAACGTCTGACTATGTTTACGAGACCGTCCTTCACGCTCGACGTCCCCAGGGAGAAAGAGGCCGTTTCAACGGTTACACTTCGCTTTTGTGTTTCTATTATCGATATAAGTTCGATATTCGAGTGTGTACCAGGTTCGAGAGGATAGTCGCTCGAAATTTAAATTTTATAAGCATTCCCTCACGCTTCGAGGCACGTCTGTGAATTTGTACAGATTTTTTTTAGCACATTAACTCGTTATTCGAATCGTTCGAAGGTTGCGTCTTAATAAATTCTAGAACCCCGTTGTACAAGGAAGGTACGCGAAGGGCTAAATATTAGTGAACGCTTTCATTACATGTCAATGAAAGCGTAATAAAATGGCAATGCAATACCAATAATGGGCCAACGATCAGAGTCCTTTAGCTCTTTACTTTAAATATAGTAAATAGTTTGTAATTCCGGGTGTCGTAATGGTGCGAACAGAAAAAAAAATTGTTCTAGATCCCATCTCGCAATGGGAAGAACACATTTTTTTTCTCGTCCGTACCATTACGACACCCGGAATGACAAACTATTTACTATATTTATTTTTTATTTAATATTCATTATTAACATTAATATTAATATTAACATTAAAGTAAAGAGCTAAAGGACTCTGATCGTTGGCCCATTATTGGTATTGCATTGAAACAAATATCAATGAACAAGTAAAATTCGCTTGCGGGCCACCGAAGAAAAAAATTATTATTTCAATTGTACTTTCAATTCTTACAATTGCATACGGGATTGAAACGATAACATGTCACTTTAGCAGTCTTGCCATCGTTGTTTCAATAACGTATTGAATAGTAGGAATTCAAAGTAGAATTGAAATAAGAGTTTTTTTTTGGCAGCCCGCAAGCAAATTTTTTTTTCATCGATGTAACTACTACATAGAGAGATGTATCGGATTTTGTGTGGACTAACTGATATTGTCAATAAATACACTTTTACTACTCCTACTATTAGATAAAAATGAAATATAGTAAATAGTTTATAGTTTCAGTACGAACGAAAAAAAGGCGTCCACTCATTCGACTAAGGACGATTACGCAATTTTCTTTCATGCGAAAACACGCCAAATTTTGCCAAATTTGAGGTATCCAAGTCGGACGAAGACGAAAAAATTATTCGTCCGATGATCGGACGACGTCGTGTTCTGCCTTCTTTGTCCATCATCTTACGATTATAAAAAATGTATTCGCCCGAGTCGACAATCGCCCTCAAAACGTTTGGGGCATTGAAATCACGAGAAATGATCGACTTGTTGACGAACAATTAAAATATCCCCGAAAAAACACAACCCAAGCCCAAAAAAAAAAACCAAGATCTGTTAGTCGTTTGCAGTCGGACGAATATAAAAAATTTATTGGTCCGACCAAAGGAAATGAAGCCAAAAAATTGTGCGATGCTGAAATGGGGATAAATATAGGTTAGTCGGACGAATAATTTTTCCGCAGTCCTCCATCGGTCGGACGAATAACGTTTTTCATATTCGTCCTTGGTCGGACGTTTAGAAACTACGAAAAAAAAAAAAAACAATAAAATGTGTTCTTCCCATCGCCGTTGTGAGATCCAGAACAAATTGAAATATAGTCATCGATACCGCTGAATATTGTCTCCGGGTTGCGAGAGAGGGGAGATCGAAGCGGTCGCTGGTTCCTCATGTCGCAAATTGGCTTCAGGGCCGTGGCCAGGGGGAATCTCTCTCTCTCCCGTTCCCTCATCCGCCCTCGTCGAACGAGCCTCCGAGTCGCGAAGGCTGAACCACCCGTCGAGAGCCAAACGCCGGTTCGGCGGGACGAGAGAGAGGAAGAGAGTGCGGGAGAGAGAGAGAGAGACTAATGGCAGCCACAGCAGCATCGGAACGTTGAGTTCAATGAGCCCCGAACCGCGCCGCGCGGCACGTTACACAGTACACATATACCTTATTCGCAGAAGAAGAGGTTCTCTCGCACCCGGCATCGTCGTACAGTATACCATACCCGGCGCAGGGCACAAACGCCGCGTGCAGATTCCTTACCGGTCCTCTGTGTACCGCTTGGATATCGATCTACCAGCAATTACGAAATTTAAAAATAAGGTTTATCTCCGATCATCTTCATTCGTGCGGGGAAGGAAAAGTTTCGGCGGGACGAATTTTTAGGGGTGCGAGTTAATAAAAAACGTCGATCCAAATGTTCCGTTTATCTACAGCTCTATATAGATATATATATATATATATATATATTTTGTTTTAATTTGCATCGAGGTTACTTGAGTTTCAATGCATGATGCCATATTTTTAATTTAATTTTGGACTTCCGAAATGGATTAAAAAAAAATATAACTTTTAATTAGAAAGCCTTTCTTTTATAGAGATTAATCGGCAATTTATAGTAATATATTAGTCGATGTAAATGTTGGTTGGATTTAAAGATAAGTACGAGGAAAAAGTTGATTTCGGAAGAGCACCTTTCACGTTCTGCTTAGCTCGAAATCATATACTTTTTAAAATTTGCATCGAGGTCATCTGCATTTAGGTGCATTATGGCATAGAATAATTATTTTATTTGATATTGCCCGTTCAGAAATGTTTTTTTAATCACTTTTCTTTAAAAGCACTTTCTTTTATAAAAATTAATCAGCAATAGACAGTAACATATAAAGCGATCCAACAAACCTTGGTTGGATTTAATGATAAGTACGCGGCAGGACACTATTTCGGAAGAGCAACTCTTTTAAGTTCCTTTCATCTCGAAATATCTTTTTTTATATCCCAGTCACCTACGTTTAGATGCGTTATGACAGAATAATTTGTTATTAGATTTTGCTCGTTCAGAAATTATGTTTAGTTAAAAATTCTTTTTTATATAGATCATTCAGTGATGGATAGTAATATATAAGACGGAAAGAAAAAGATAACAGGTATTAAAAAACGTAGCCTTAATTTGGGGACTCGTAAGTTACCAGCAATTCAACGAAGTCCCTCCTAGTGATTACCGTAGGAACAGGCTTTGCATGTTTTCGTCCAAAGCCGACGTGGTCGCACGCTCTTTTAATTCACGCCGATGGGTCGTACACTTATCCAAATATTATTTTATTTGGATAAGTGTACGGAGCGAATCGGAGCGAATTAAAGCGCGTCGTTACGCGGCGAAGAAATAGCTTCGTGTTATGCCGTTTCTTCATCTTACATGACCGACACAGGGCATGAACGCCGTTCGAAGATTCCTCACCAGTCCTGCGCTTCTCAGATATCGATCTACCAGCAATTACGAAAAAAAGTTTATCTTGGATCATCTTTATTCGTGCAGGGAACGAAACGATTCGGCGGGACGAATTTTAGGGGTGCGAATTAAGCGTCGATACAAATCTCGGTTGGATTTTAAGATAACTGTGCGGAAGGAGTCAAATTTCCCAAGAGCAACTTTTTTCACGTTCCTTTTATCTAGAAATATACGTATATTTTTTTTATTTAAATAAACCTGCATTTAGATACATCATTTTTTTGTTTATTTATTTGTGTGCAAACGCGACACTTTTTTAAATAACCAAAAAATTACATGTTTGTGTATACAGTCGTGTATCCTGACGTACAACAATAAATCTGAATTGTAACTAACAAAACTGGCCCAACATTAAGTACTGCAGTCACGCACGTAGCAACAGCGACTCTATTAACTAATCAGCAACTCTCTCCAACTCTATTAGCGACTAATTATTGTGGGATGGAATAATTTTTTATTTGGTTTGCTCGTTCCGAAATGAATCTTTTAAATAATTTTTTTATTACAAAAGCCCTTTTTTAAAAGATAACTTAGTCGTGTGGCCCGACTTGCAACAACAAATTTGTATTATTACTAACAAAACTGGCAAAACACTAAGTACTGCAGTCGCGCAAGTAGCAACAGTGACTCTATTAGCTAATCAGCAACTCTCTCCAACTCTATTAGCAACTAATTATTGTGGGATGAAATCTTTTTTTATTTGGTTTTGCTAGTTCTGAAATGAATCTTTTAAATATATTTTTTTATTACAAAAATCCTTTTTTTAAAAGCTAAATTAGTAATGCATTGTAACAGTAATATATAAGACGAAAAGAAAAAGATCGGAGATCTTAGAAAACGAAGCCTTAATTTGGGGAATCGCGTTATACCAGCGATGCAAAGAAGTCCCTCCCATTGATTGCCGTAGGATCGAGCTTGGCTTGTTTTTCGTCGACGACCCGACGCCGTCGCACACTCTTTTAATTCGCTCCGATGGGCCGTACACTTATCCAAATATAACAACGCGGCGAAGAAATAGCTTCGCGTTACGCGGTTTCCCTATCTTATCTCGCGCGGATGGTGCTCAGGCGCTCGAGAGTTTACTTATGGCCGTGATGAATAAGCGATATTGCCGTATCTCTGCGCGCGGGGGCCGCACGGTGGGACAACTCACCGAGATAAGTAGGCCACGCCAAATCAGAATCGCTACTAAAAAAAAAAATAATAATAATAAAAATTCCCAGAACTTGCGAAAATGATGGCAAATAAAAATTTCATATTTTGCACCGCGAAATAATAAGCTGGTTCATATGTGTACGAAGCCCTCTGCCGCATGACCATCGACCGTCGAGGACTTACGTAATAAATACAAGCATAAAAAAATATAATAAAATAAAAATTTCCCAAATATCGCGCAAAAAAAATAAATAAATAATAAAAAGATTATTTTTAATGGAATTGTCATATTTTGCACCGCGAAATAATAAGGCGGTCCATATTTGTACTAATACCTCTGCCACATAACCATCGATACTCGAGGAGTTATGTAATAAAGGAAACAAAAAAAAAATAAAATCCCCACATATCGCGCAAAAATTATGTCGAATAAAAATGGCATGTTTGACACCGCAAAATTATAAGGTGATACGTACTTGTACAAATCCCTTTGCACATAAAAATCACCATTTAATCGCGCAAAGATTATTTCGAATAAAAATGTCATTTTTTACACCGCGAAATAATAAGGTGGTCCATATGTGTACCTCTCTGCCGCGCGACCATTGACGATTTACGTAATATAAAGAAATAAAAAAAAAATCCCCACATATCGCGCAAAAATTATGTCGAATAAAAATGGCATGTTTGACACCGCAAAATTATAAGGTGATACGTACTTGTACAAATCCCTTTGCCATGTTTGACACCGCAAAATTATAAGGTGATACGTACTTGTACGAATCCCTTTGCCGCATGAAAATCGACCATCGAGGATTTACGTAATGAAAAAATTAAAGATAAATAAAAAAAATAAAAATCACCACTTAATCGCGCAAAGATTATTTCGAATAAAAATGTCATTTTTTACACCGCGAAATAATAAGGTGGTCCATATGTGTACCTCTCTGCCGCGCGACCATCGACGATTTACGTAATATAAAGAAAAAAAAAAAAAAAAAAAAAAACATCTTTTCGTCGATGCGCGCTGCAAGCTCGACGGATCTCTCGGAGAGTTCCCACAGGATAGCGTAGGCAGTCTCCTTCGTGCAGCGGAGCAAAGAGTTGCGAGGATCTCGTCGAGAGTGGAGAGTTCGAGAGAGGGAGGGAGCGAGGGAGCGCGAGAGACGAGCCCGAAAAATTCCGAAAGTAACGAAGCAGCTGCGTGGCTCGTTCTCGTCCCACAATCCGACCTCTATAAGCTCCTTCCTTCTCTCCCCCCTTCTTTCCTCCTCGCTCCTCGACAGCGGGCTATCTCGCACTGGCGCACACTTTTCGTCCATCCATATAGGTTTTTATTTCTCCTTTTATTTTTTTTGCCTCTCATCTCGATGTTTCTCTCTATTTTATTTTATAAAAAAAAAAAAATACATTTTTTTTCTTATTATTTCGACTCCCTCACGAGAGACTCTCCGTGCCGGTCTCGCCGGCAGGGCGCGGTGCTCCCATCCTCGCGGGGCCCGCCGAGTCCTTCCACCGGCGAGTTCCAGTAACGCAGGCCTCCGCCGCTCTCACCGAAACACCATAAATAAATAGCTGTCTCGAAAACGCCAGTTGCCTCGTCCCTTGTCGAATTTATTAATGCAATTCGTCGTACGAATTTCTCGTCTCTCTCTCTCGCCGGCAGACCGACCGGCCCGCTTTTACACTCCATCGTAATACCGTGCAGCGAGGTGTGCCGGATACGTGGACAGTTTATTTACTATTTTTATTTTATTTTTTTGTATTTTTTTTTCTATTTTGCTTCCTCATAGACGAAGCTTTGTGATGGTGAAAAAAAAAAATTTCGAGATTTTAATGAAAACGTGTTCAGAATGTTCCAAAACATCGAAAAATCACATTTAGAAAAAATATCCGGATGTATGTGAGTGTGTGTGAATCAGATGCGAAAAATTCAAATGGCACATCTCGGAAACGCCTCCACCGATCAGGCTGAAATTTTGCACACAGCTTGTGTGGTTAATAGTCAATGTTTCTGTTGAATTTCGTCCACAAATTTTCTGTTTTTTTTTTTTGTACGCCATTTTTAATTTCTTCGAAAATGTCTGTACACACTGTTGCGCTCGCAATTTTTTAGCTGTCGGGCTAAAAATGCGTGCACAGATAGAATATCATCACCCGATGATCCCATTAAAATTTCACGAAAATCGGTCGAACCCGAAAATCGGTCGAACCGTTTTCATTTTATGCCATTTTCAATTTTTTTTTATTTCATGATTTTTTTTTAGACGCATTTTTTTCGTATAAAATATTCATCTACGAATAAAATAAGTGTGCGAATCGTGATCAGCGTGAAAAAATACATGGAATTACACTCTTGGAGCGAGAACTAACGAAAAAGTTTACCGGGCATTGTTACAGCCAAAATTGCAAAAATGAGTGATTTTGGGTCTTTCTTGAAACAGCGATTTCTTTGCTTTCCGATGGCATCGCGGAAAAACCCAGGTGCTAATCGTGATCTACAGCAAGACATACACAAGACGATGGATATGACGGGATTAAAAAGGTAGATAAAGAGCCATCACTAGGAATTCTGGAATAAAAATTGAAAGGGCAAAAAAAAATTCAGGAGCGCATACTTCCATGCATTTTTTCGCGCCAAACGCAGATTCGACAAAGCGAAACGTGACGATGTTTTTATTTTATTTTTTCCTATTTCTTATTTTTTAAATTTATTTTTAAAATTTTTTTATGCAAAAATACATCGTTTGATGGAAAAGGGAGAGTGCGCATGCGCAAAGCGGGTCTCGGGCGAGGAGACGAGAGCCGGCGCTCTCCCCGGTCCGGGCTTATCGCGCCGTGATCGTTCGCGCCGCCACCGATAAGTTATTGCTAATTAAAGAGGAAAAAAATATTTAAAAAAGTTATAATAAATAAAATAAAATAAGCGTAACGATAGGGCGTCTCGTTGGGTCTGTGGCTGGCGCGCGGCGCCGCTTGCTCCCCGTCTGGTGAGGTGTGCGCGTGTACCGTGCTAAGTACCTGTACGTACAGTGCGGTACGTAAGCGGCGGGTTACGCTCGGGGAAGAGTGTGCGTAACGGCTCAGACGTGCGAGCCGGCGAGACGTGGCGGCCTAGCAGGTTTAATTAGTCGACGTCGCACTGCCTCGCGGACGTCTCTCGGGCTCAGCGATAGAACGCCCGAGTGGCCACGGCTCTCCGGGTGCCGGCCCGGAGTGTCCTTATCGCACACCTATCTTCTATTATGTGGGTACTGGGTGGATGTACCAATCGTCGTTTCGGACATGCCATCAAATCATTTTTTTTTCAGATCTATCTCCGTTTTTTTTTTTTTTTTTTTATTTGGATGTTAAAATTTGTTGGGCGTGACTGCATTTTTAAATTGCGAAGAATTAAGCTGATGTGAAACACAGGGTGAATACACCAATAGTCGTTTCGGACATGCCATCAAATCATTTTTGATTCAGATCTATCTGCGTTGGTTTTTTTTATTTATTTTTTTTAACATCGATCGTAACATTCGTTGGGCGTGACTGCATATGTAAATTGCGAAGAATTCAGGTGATGTAAAACACAGATGGATGGACCAATAGTCGTTTAATGCCGTCAAATCATTTTTTTTTTCAGATCTGTCTCCGTTGGTTTTTTTCTTTTTAATATGGATAGTAAAATTTGTTGGGCGTGACTGCATATTTAAATTGCGAAGAATTAAGCTGATGTGAAACACAGGGTGAATTCACCAATAGTCGTTTCGGACATGCCATCAAATCATTTTTTATTCAGATCTATCTCCGTTGGTTTTTTATTTATTTTTTTAAATATGGATGGTAACATTTGTTGGGCGTGACTGCATATGTAAATTGTGAAGAATTCAGGTGATGTAAAACACAGATGGATGGACCAATAGTCGTTTAATGCCGTCAAATCATTTTTTTTTCAGATCTGCCTCCGTTGGTTTTTTTCTTTATAATATGGATAGTAAAATTTGTTGGGTATGACTGTGCATTTAAATTGCAAAGAATTTAGCTGATGTGAGACACAGGGTGGATTCACTAATAGTCGTTCCCGACATGACATCAAATCATTTGTTTCAGATATTTTTCTTTTTTTAACACTGTTAGTAAAATTCGGTGGTTGTGACTGCATATTTAAATCACGAAGAATTAAGATGATGTGAAACACTCTCCCTATCGCCCAACATAAACGGTTATGCTTTTTTTTCTGAAGTGCTCAAACTTTACTGTCTAACGGAAATATAGATTCTACAGTGGGCTTGTACTTCCTGTGGGCGCTAAAGTTTCAAGCGACCTTAAAAAAAATTGCTTTAAAGTTTTTATTATCGGCCGCGGGATTTTGCATGACCTTAATAGAGGATTTTTTAAAATGATAAAATGGTAATTGAAGTGTAAAAAATTTGCGCGACAAAAAATGCATTAGGGCAATTTTTGTTTACTTTTTTTTAGATTTTTTTAGGGACACTTTCAGGATTTTAGGGATAGCGCGATTTGTCAAAAACGTTGACAATTGTAATTTCCATATAAGCCTTTTTCGAAACATTATGCGTACAAGTAGTGACTTACAAAATAACCGTACATTTTTATTTCCACGCCGTAAAAGCCGCATAAAACCGCGAGATGGTTTGATTGTTCGGGCTCTCGCATTACCGGTATATTGTGAAAACAATTTATGCACGCGAGTACGCTTGTAAACTGTGCAGCGCTGGATGTACGAGAGGGCTCAATGCTGAAGTGCCTCGTTACTCACCCGAGCGTGTACTTCGACGGTTACCTTGTACGAGAGTGTTACAATAAACTATCCGAAGCTCTCTCACTGAGCGGCACTCGAAGGTGTAAAAGTATTAAGGAGGATTGAGAGGTGTGGAAGCGTGAGATTTCTTATATTCCACACTGTGACTGGCGCCTCGAATTGCAATTTTTTTCCTTCGAACGGACGGAATAATTATTTCCTTCTTTTCACATAATAATTTTTTTTGTACATTGCAGATAAGTCGCGACGGCTTTTTATTTCTTAGCTTTTCCATTTTGCCCCGTTATACCCGATTGTTCGTCGGGCAGACACGAGACCTCTCTGTCTCACGTTCTCGCTTACACACATGCGTCCAGTACACAGTAAAATAGGCACCGACATTTATTTTCCATAAACGGCCGCAATTATTTATTTGTTAATTGTGCAAACTAAAATTTCGCCCATTTTACAAAATTGTTTGTTAATTTTACAATTTTTTGTTGCTGGAAAAGTAAAAATAAAATTATTGTGGACATGTCTAAAAAAATAAAATATATAAAAAGTTTGTCAAATTTACTGGTCTTTTTTTACTGTGTAGTTAGTAAAAATACGCTCGGATAAGACTCGACGCTTTTTGATTCTTAGCTTTTCCATTTTACCCCGTTTTACCCGTCTATTCGTTGGACACATAAGAGGTCTTTCCGTCGCACGTTCCCGCTTCGACCCATGCGTCCAGTGCACGGTAAAAAAAGGTCTAACGTTTCTTGTTCACAAACATTCATAATTATCTTCTTGTTAATTTTACGAAAAAAAATGCATTGTACAAAAATGTAAAACGCATTTTGCATTTTGCATGCAAAAATGTAAAATGTAAAATGCATTGTATAAAAATGTCAAAAAATGCATTGTACAAAAATGTAAAATGCAGTTTGCATTTTGCATGCAAAAATGTAAAATGTAAAATGCATTCTATAAAAATGTAAAAAAATGCATTTGTACAAAAATGTTTATTAATTTTACAATTTTTTTTGTAAATTTAACAAGAAAATAATTGTGGACAAAAAAAGTTTGTTAAAAGTAAAGATCTCTTTTCCTGTGTACTTAGCACAAATGCGCTCGTATAACACTTGACGCTAAAGTGGTCTTCCTTCTTGCACGCGTTCTCTCCCGAGTCCCCTATAGAAACGCGAGGAGCACCGAGCACAGCCATAGTGCAGCTTGGCTTGCGTACTGAGAAATTCAAGAGTATAACCATAAGCATGCGTCGAGTGCTTGCTATCTGTGTCCGCGCCTCGGCGAGGCTTATTCAGCCAAGCTCGAAAGAAGGGAGAGAATTGGATGCGCATAAAACATCGCGGTTATCCGATAACTATCAATCTAATTACATCTAACTCTATAACACTATTTTCATTATTTTAATTCAATCGAGAGAGATGCTAATTAAATTTAATTACGATCAACGGGTTATTTAAGTTAAATAAGCATGCACGAGGGCGTTCCGTGATGAATTAATCATTTATTTATTTAGAATAATATCGTAGAGAAAATTTTACCGATTTATTAAAACGCGATTTGAAAAGGCTTCGATGAAACTCGTTCGCTGACCACCGGTGACTGTCGCGTTAAAGTTCCTTAATTTTTTGTGGAATTTTTAAAATTCAATTATTTTAATTTTTTTTAATTTTTAAATTTAATTTTTATTTATTTTTTCCCAACTTGTTCTCGCGTTTCTTCTCGGATTCGCCGCCGGCGGCTGTGACTCCGCACCGGCACGTTTTACTGTACGCGCAGACGCATGCAGTGCGCACGAGGTCGGCGCACGTAGAGCGAACGAGTGCGAATGCAACGACTATCCACGCTGCTGCGAGTGCAGCACTCGCAGTCCCTCATGCACCCGGCTGCATCGAACCTGCCTCGGGTGAGAGAATATGCTCCTTCGAGTCGCGCAGCCCGTTTCCCTCGCGCGCTTGCGATATGAAGGGTTGTGGGGGTAATGCGGGTCACGGTTGATGCAAAGGATTCATTGTAAAAAATATTCCTATGAAATTTAATGTAGCGGTACTGGAAGTTTTTATGGAAAAACTTGTACGTTAAATTTCATGTACAGTTGTGATGAAACATTAATGTTTATCGTTATAAAAACATTGGAAATACCTTATTTTTTAAATGATTTACATTATTTTTACTATAAAAGTACTCTTTTTATAATTTAGTTTAATTTAGATGAAAATGTGTATTCATTTTTCGTTACAATTGTAGATTAAATTTAATGTACCAGTTTTTGCATAAACACCTCCAGTCCAGTACATTGAATTTACATTTTTTTTTACAGTGACATGAATAAATTATTTATAGCCAGCTATCTTTGCATCAGCTTTCTAAGAAATAAAAGAATTTAAATCATTGAGATGGTCGCATCGGGTCGAAATAATTTAATAAAAAACATAAAATTGTAAAGGTAAAATTTTTAAACATACACTTCAAAAAATTTTTTAATGTACAGGACTGAAAGTTTTTATGCAAAAACTGGTATATTAAATTAAATGTATAATTCTGTTGAAATATTAATGGATTTTTACAGTGAATTTAAGTAAATGATTGGAATTAGAGTACTTTTATAGTAAAATTAAAGTATATTATTAAAAGTAAAGTATTTCCGAAGTTTTTAATATACTGTACGTTCATTTTTCATCACACTTGTCCATGAGATTTATTACACCGGTTTGCCCATAAAAACTTCCAGTATCAGTGGATTCAATTTCATACGAATTTTTCTTACAGTGTATGATTTATGACAAAATGTTAACATTAAGGTCTCGATACGTTAAAAAAAGACCCTGGAAGGATGACGATAATGAATAGATAATGAAGAATATGCTCCTTCGCCTCGTGCAGCCCGTTTCCCTTGGGCGTTTGTGACGCGTCGGGTTGGCGGGTAATGCGGGTCACTAACGTTGCAAAGTATCTAAATATACGATCTACCATCCGGGACCATTTTTCCATCAACTCAAAAACAAAAAGAATTCAATTGATCGAGATTGTCGCATCGGCTCGAAAAAATAATTTAAAAAACATAAAATTCCATAGATAAGTCGATAAGTATATGCATTATAACAAAATACTGCGCATCTTCGACAAAATTATAGTCTCGACACCGTCAAAAATAAAAAAACCCCGGAGGGTGATCATAATTAATTCAATGCTTGAACTAGATCCATCCAACGATAATGTTACTCCAAACGTGTCAACTATTTTTTTCCCTCACGCATCAAGATTCCTCGGAATCTTGGGCTGACAAAAAATGTTTATCGATAACAAGCTGTCTATTTTTTTTATTTTTTATATGAGTCAATATGCTCTTCTGCACACACGAGCCGGCTCCCACCTCACAAGCCCGCTGCAGCTGATGCACACACGCAACCACACATGCATACATACCTACGCATACATGTACATACAAATACATATATACATTTTTTTTTTTTTTTTTTTTTTCATACTACGTGTTCAACACTCAGGCTTCGACGAGCGCACCAACCTGCGTCGCGGCTTGTCAGCCGACATCATTATCGATGCCGGGAAGAGTAGCAGGTCCGGACGGCGGAGCAGTGCGAGCCGGCAATACGAGTGCGTACGGGGCTCTGCGTACCCCGCTCGCGAAGCATCATCGGCGTCGGCGTCGTCGGTAACCCGGCGTACCGTCGGTTTATTGCGATTTCGTTATTTATATCTCGCTTCGCTCGGCAATAACTAATAGAGACCGTTGGCTGAGCAGGAAGCTCTCCTCCATGCGGAATGAGACTTCGCTTCCCGACTCTCGATCTCCTTCCCTGTTCCACATCGGCAGCTTTACGAATCGCCCCCCGAGGCCATCTTGAAACTCCGCACCCACGTCCAATTTCGCCGCTTCGTTATTCTTATTTTTCAAATTTTTCTTTTTTATTATTTAAGGGCTTGCGTCCCGGTAAATGGGTAAAAAGGCACCCATATTTCGCAATTTTTTTTTCTCGGTAAATATACGCTTTATCGATTTGATTTTTTAGGGTGGAAGGAGGATATATTAGAGAAGATTTGGGAATTTTTTTTATTCAATTTTATTGTTACTATGTATGTTTTTTTATCGGTAGGCGACATTTTTTTTCGAAAGTTCGTTTGCGGCGGCCTTGATTTCGACTTGTCATTTTATCTGTAAATAAAATGTTTATATTGTTCCTTAACAAATGATATTTAATGAAGTTCTTGACGAGGGAAAAAAATAAAAATAGAAATAGGCCAAATGCCGGCAATTTGAAAAAAAAATAGATTTTTACAAATTTTTTTACACTTTGAATCATTTTTTTAATTATATAAATATACATCTTTTTTGAATATCAAAAGAGTGTATTGAAGTACAGCAGTAAAAATTTTCATAAAAATCCATCAAGCCGTTTTTGAGATATCCCGGCCACCGAATTGAAAATGACGTTTCGAGAAAAACGCATTCAAAGTTCGTCCGCGCCGCTGTTGTGCGTTACCGCCACATTCCACATAATGGTCTCCAACTTTCGTAATTCGTTGAGTTTCGATATACAAATTTAACTGAATATTCTTGACACTATAAGCTACTAGAATATAAAAAATAAAAAAATTCAAATTTTACTGTGGCCCTTAAAAAAATCCATTTATCTACTCCAGTGAAAAAATAGAAAAAGTTTCGCCGCCTGAACATTTTCATTTTTGAAATTTTATTATTGTTATTACTTTTTGTTATTTTCATTTCCTTGCTCATGCGAATCGAAAAATAAATAATACCTGGCACGTGTGCCGTGCGGCGAACACGCTCTCTCAACGGACCGCTGACGCTGTCCATCGCGTCGCTCAGGACGCTCGGTCACCTGCGCGATTACGTGAAACTCCCGATCGCGAGCTCAAAGCGCGCACTTTTCCGCACGAGAGTCCACCGAGCGTCGGCGGTTAAATCTATAAATGAAACTAGCCGGGCGAACAATGATCGCGTGAGGTGCTCGGCTTGCGGTTTGAAAATTAAGTCACGCCGAGGAAAGTCGCCGATTTTAATAGATCGTAAGTCCGTCAGCACCTGTGCCCGTTTCGAACACTGTTTTGCACGCTAGTAATAAACTTATGTTCATGGTGCTTGTATGGATTTTTTTTTTTTTTTTTTACCGAGAGTGGTTTCTTCCGACACTGAGAGTCGGCGCGACCGTCCTCAGCGTTTACCCCGTGCCCAATTATTGCCAATAACTTAAGAGACGAGAGCGGGGCGAGCGAGTTCGGGAGACCGGTATCATTCACTCTCCCGCAAGGCTAAACGCAGCAATTTCGTTTAATGGCTCGTAACGAGAGTATGCGACGGGCCCGCGAGAACTCGATCTACGTGAGCGTGTACTGTACTATATAACACCTATACGCGGAGTTGAATCCTATACGGCGAGTGCGCTCGAGCAGCTCGGAGTATTTAGGTGACGAGGAGACAGGACGATGGTGTTATTACATTAAAGCCACTTACATATTTTATTGTAACGATGCGGATGGTTTTTTTGACGCGCGGTCTTGAGATTCACTCGGCAGTCGCGGAGCGGACGACAAATTGCATGCGGTCAGGTGAGGATTACTGCGAAACTAAATGCGACCGAAACGGACTTGTAAATTGTCCTGGACTTCACAAATAAATAATTGGTTATATAATGTTGTTAATTTATTGAATATGAAGTGAAATTCAAATTTATTAAATTTAAAGTAGATTCAAAATGTATTAAACTTGAAATAAATTATAGACTTATGAAATTAAAAATAAATTTCAATTCCAGCAACAGTAATTATACAGATTTCTGCAAAAAATTGTAACACCTATACGCGGAGTTGAATCCTATACGGCGAGTGCGCTCGAGAAGCTCGGAGTATTTAGGTGACGAGGAGACAGGACGATGGTGTTATTACATTAAAGCCACTTACATATTTTATTGTAACGATGCGGATGGTTTTTTTTACGCGCGGTCTTGAGATTCACTCGGCAGTCGCGGAACGGACCATGAATTGCATGCTGTCAGGTGAGGATTACTGCGAAACTAAATGCGACCGAAACGGACTTGTAAATTGTCCTGTAATTGTAAATTGACTTCACAAATAAATAATTGCTTATATAATGTTGTTAATTTATTAAATTTGAAGTATATTCTAAATGTACTAAACTTGAAATAAATTGAAGACTTATGAAATTAAAAATAAATTTAAATTCCAGCAACAGTACACCCAGAAAAATAGTTTATTTGACGGCTAGCGTTTATTTGGTTTAAGTAAAATATTTATTTGATATAAATAAACATTTCTTTCATTTAAGTAACTATTTAGTTAATTTAAATAAATATGTATTTAAATCAAATAAATATGTATTTAAATCAAATAAATATGTATTTAAATCAAATAAACATTTTATTTAAACCAAATAAACGGTGGCCGTCAAATAATTTTTTTTTCTGGGTGTAATGCAACAAATTTCTGCAAAAATTGGTAACACCCATACGCGGCGTTAAATCCTATATGGCAGTGCGTTTGAGACGCCCGGAGTATTTAGGTGGCGAAGAGAGGACGGTAGTGTTGAAATTACATTGAAACCACTTACATATTTTATTGTAACGATGCGGAAGGTTTTTTGACGCGCGGTCTTGAGATTCACTCGGCAGTCGCGGAGCGGACGACAAATTGCATGCTGTCAGGTGAGGATTACTGCAAAACTTAATGTGATCGAAACGGACTTGTAAATTGTGCTGGACCCCATAAATAAATAATTACTTAAAATAAAATTTCATTTATTAAATTTGACGTAAATTCCAAATTTGTCAAACAAAAAGTTTCAATTGCAGCAACAGCAACGCAACAGATTTATCTGCAAAAATTTTTCAACGGAAAACCACGCTGTTAATAATGATATTTCATGTTTTCGGGACCTTCGCCATGGACAAGAGACCTTCGGGTCATATATCTCGCGGATGCCCTCGCGTTCGCCTCGTTCGATAAGATTAGTCTGTCACCGTCGCGGCTATAACATTTTAGACTTCATTAAACTTGCAGCGATAACAAAAAGAGTTAAAAAAAAGAAAAAAAGAAGAAAAAAAAGAAACCATTCAGTCACCCGAAATCGAATTATCGTAAGAAAATTTGTGCGCTGCAAATATTTTTTCGGGAAACTGACGGCGTAGGCAGGAAATATATGTTAGCTGATAATCCGCATGCGCTCGAAATGTGCTTCCGTCGGCGAAAGATATCGCTGCATGTTAAACCCGTCTGAGTGTATGCAGCGTCAGGAGAAACGCTTGCTTGCCCGCGGTCGCATTTACACTCGCACAAACGCACACATGCGTGTGCATGCACACATATGTGTGTAAGCACACATACATGTGCTGCACACATATGTGTTACACACATATATATAAGTATACGTATACATATATGTGCTGCAGACATATATGTGCTGCACACATATGTGTTACACACATATATATAAGTATACATACATATATGTGTATGCACACATACATAAGTATGCAGAGAGAGCGGGTCTGAATAGGACAGTGGGGCAAAACGGGACAATGGGTCAAAACACAATTTTCCAAAAACTTTTGGATGGTGGCGATGGTGATAAGTGAGGCAAAACGGAGTTGCAAATCCGGATATATCGTTGGGACAAAATGGGACATCGAAAAATTATTGAAAAATTGAGTTTTGCATCACTGTCCCGTTTCGCCCCTCTCTCACCTACATAAGTATGCATACATACATATGTATGCATACATACACATGTGCGTATACATATATATATGTGCATATGTATATATGTGTGCATACACACATACATATATAAAAATGAAAATACAAATGCGGCAGCAACAGCGGCTCGGCGATTACAAATGCACGATAGAGCGAAGCCTGGACATCGGAAGCAGCACGCGGATATCGCACGCGAGCCAGCGGAGTCAAAGGGTAGGTTGAGGTGTATTATAGCCGTGCACTGTATTATTGTGTCGCCCGACGTGTGTTGTTGCCCCGTGAAAGAGGAAGCCCCGTCGCGAGTTGTGCTCGGATCCGGACAGCCCTGGCCGCGCATGCAGCGTCGCCCGCATACGCGCACATAGTAAATAAAAATCCATTCGATATAAAATAAAAAGGCGCCTCCATTTACCGGAAACGACCATCCACTCGCGTCAAATGGATTTTTTTTCGGAGCGCAACGGGCACGTTAACAAAAAATAATAACAACACAAAAATATGTATATATAATGAAAAAAGGAAAAAAAAAATAAAAGAGACACAAAAGAAAGCTCGCCCATATGCGTGACGCACGAGGCGGAACGTCCGAGAGGCCGGGGAGGGCGAAGGAGTTTCGTCGGCCGATTGTATAGGCGGGGAGGAGCGAAGAAATTGGCGTTCGGGAAAAAGGAGGCTTTGAAGGAAAGATATAGATAATAAGGCGCGGTGAAAATAAAATGAGAAATAAGCCAGCGAGGGTAGAGAAAGGAGAGGAGAGAAAGCGGCCGAGGAACGGAGAGAAAGAGGCGAATGGTGAATTAAGTCGGCCGGAGAAATAAATAAAAGTGTCCGTGTGGGTAGTTAGCATCGGCGCGGAATAACGGCCGAGGAAGTGCAGACAAGCCTATAATGCCGGGCCCGAAAAATTCTCCTTCGAACTTTGCAATTAGAGAACATTGTCTGGTCTCCGGGGTTCCTTCGGACTGTGGCCCTCGCCGTTGCACACATGGCGAGAGCCTGGCCGAGCATGCTTTTTGTTAATGCACCGAGGAGTTCCCTCTCGGTGTGCGAGCGAACGCGTTGGATATTACGTTGCCGGGGGGAGGGGGGGGGGGAGGGAAAGAGATATCGCGCTACAGGCTAGTCCACCGAGGGAGAAGGAGAGCGGCTCGGGTCTGCTATACGACACGTGTGAAACACATGCGTTTTCGCTCCGGGAGTCTCACGTCGAGCCCCTCTGCACCGACTTTTGCCTCTTCCACCTCTTCGCTGCTCGACCGAGAGAATTCCTCGGGGCCCTTCCAATTTATCCATAGATCCTTCTCACCCTCCCGGACTGCACACCGCGACCGTAGGACCGTTCTTTTAATTTTTTTTTCATTTTTTTTTTTTTTTTTTTTTTTTTCTGGGTTGTTTCCGTGTTATCGGTCGCCGGACGAGATTCCAAGGTATCGAGGCGTTTCGTTAATGGGGCACGTTTTTATTAAATACTGAGAGGTCAGGGACGGATAATGGGCTGCAGTGAGCATAGGTGAGAGCGGGGCAATATCGGACAAAACTCAATTTTTCGATAATTTTTGGATGACTTATTTTGTCCTGACGATAGATCCGGATTTTCGAGCCTCTTTTGCTCCACTCACAACCACCGACACCATCCAAAAGTTATTGGGAAATTGCGTTTTGCCCCGTTATCCAGTTTTGTCCCATGGGCCCATTTTGCCCCGCTTTCCTCTAGTTTTGCAATCGCTGATGTTACTTGGTGCACACAATTTTAAGAACATTCCTCAAGACAGTTCCAATTTATCCATTGATCCTTCTCACCCTCTCGAACTGCACACCGCGACCGTAGGATCGTTCTTTTAATTTAAAAAAATTTTTTTTTTGGGCTTCGTTACGGACGTTTTCCCATTAACTTTCCCTGTTATCGGTTGCCGGACAAGATTCTCAGGCATTAAGGAATTTCATGTGCTGTTGGGACGTTTTATTAAATGACCCTGGAATAAATGTGACACGTGGGTGACGATACTAAGAGATCCGGGACGAATAACGTGCCGCAGTGAGAATACTGTTGCAATCGCTGGTATTCCTTGGTTAACATTTAAAGCCACTTTTGCAGTCCTCTTGCTCAGAATCGTCGGGATCTTTTTAATAGCTGCACACATTAATTCGCCACAAACGCGTTAGGGGAGAGCGGGGCAAAATGGGATAGTGGGGCAAAACTCAATTTTCCAATAATTTTTGGATGCGTTTTGTCTCATTATCCCGTTTTGTCCCGCTGTGCCATTTTGCCCCGCTGTGCCATTTTGCCCCGCTGTGCCATTTAGCCCCGCTGGGCCATTTTGCCACGCTCTCCCCTTTGCGCAGCCTGTATTCCGAGGGTTTTATCGACCGTCGTGGCTAAAATATTTTCATTTACATTGACGATCGCTCGTAGATCTTCCGACGATTTCGCGGAACGGGAGCCGGGAAACTCGTATCTGCGTAGATCTTGGCGATCGAGTTAATGAATGGACGACCCGGGAATGAAGGAGCAGAGAACGCGCAATAACGGACGTGACTTTCTTTCCTCTCAGGCTTCCGCGGTGGTCGTTCCAGTCATCCAACGAATCGCCGGAATTGCCGAGCTTCCGATTATTACATCCCAATTATTACATGTAAATTGATGTAAGATGTATTATAGTGTACATAATGTATCCGGTTTCAATAAAATTTAATCATTTTCACATTGCATGCCGATTAAAATGCCATTTTTATAGACGCGCTCTACTTACCACAATTACTGAAGTGTCTTATAAATCCGTATCAATGTATATGCTATCTTTTCTGGGATAAAATAGGGTAAAAGTGGTGAATATGGCCCACCTCGATTAACATGTAAATCAATGATATATTCCCCACTTTTACCCTAATGCAGAATAAAAAACTTCCTTTATGCGGAAGCAAAATAAAAATTAATTAAAAATAAAATATATCCAACATTGTAATTTCGTATCGGTAAAAACAATTGTTTTTCGTCCACAACTCGATAAATGCAAGCGATGAAATTTTCGTATTCCGATAGTCTTTTGCCAGAAGGGAATACAATCCGCTAATATAGTATACAAGTGTACACATTTGTGCATAAGTTTTGCCCAATAAACAATATGAGCTATTAAAAAATAATACATATAAGAAATGGTGTGATAAAATCAGCAATTTGTACAGGAAAAAAAAAATCTATCAGAACAATACTTCGCATCAAAGTCGTTATCCTTAGGTATAATAATCGTTCCAATAATCGTTACATATAAAACTGGAAAAAAGGGAAAGATGGGCAAAATGGGACAGTGGTGCAAAACTCAATTTTCCAATAATTTTTCCATGTCCCATTTCGTCCCAACGATACATCCGGATCTCCCATCATCCCGTTTTGCCCCGCTCTACCCTACAGCACAGACATTTCTTTTTCCACGACAATAACATTGAAATTTTTGTGCCTATGTACACATTTCCTATAACAAAAAAAAAAAGTTTTTCGTCAAACACCCGCCAATCGAAAGCGAAGAAATTTACGTATTCCGATAGTCTTTTGCCAGAAGGGAATACAATCCGCTAATATAGTATACAAGTGTACACATTTGTGCATAAGTTTTGCCCAATAAACAATATGAAAGAAATGGTGTGATAAAATCAGCAATTTGTACAGGAAAAAAAAACCTATCAGAACAATATTTCGCATCAAAGTCGTTATCCTTGGGTATAATAATCGTTGCAATAATCGTTACCTATAAAACTGGGAAAAAAGGGAAAGCTGGGCAAAATGGGACAGTGGTGCAAAACTCAATTTTCCAATAATTTTTCCATGTCCCATTTCGTCCCAACGATACATCCGGATCTCCCATTATCCCGTTTTGCCCCGCTCTACCCTACAGCACAGACATTTCTTTTTCCACGACAATAAAATTGAAATTTTTGTGCCTATGTACACATTTCCTACAACAAAAAAAAAAGTTTTTCGTCAAACACCCGCCAATCGAAAGCGAAGAAATTTACGTATTCCCATCGCCTCTTTCAAGTTGGGAATCCAAGCTGCTTCCACGCCCGATACGTCCCTTCGACTCGGAGCCGCCGATATCCAGAAAAGCTATTCACAAAGGTATAAAGGTACAATACACCGCATGTCGCGATCGTGTCTTGGACTACCGTCTGTGTGGGCAATGACGAGAATATCCCACTGGCGACTCTGCGGTCTGCGGTAGCCGACGACGACGACGACGAACCGGTCGTTATACCACTTGTACGTATTATAGGTACAACTTATACTGCACTACGATATAGTGGTTACTGGCAGTGTCCCCGCAAACTCGCGTACATACGGACACCACACGCACGTATATACATAAACGTCGTCGTCTCAGAATCGAAAGGGCGTAACTTCCACGTTTAAGGCATACGACATACGCCCTTAGGCTTCCCAGCCGATAATGTATATTCATGCGATATGTTATACCTACGCGCGCGTCAGGGTACTCGAGCGTGGTTTTCAACCAAGACGCGGACACGAAGACTCCAACGCATCGGTCAAGAGTGAGAAGACGAAGAGGTAGCCGAAGAGAGAGCCCAAACATCTGCATCCGTCTAGTCTCTCTCTGCGAACCGAAGCATGATGAATCATCGTTTTCCAGTGGCTGGATACGCGCGCGCCCGTTCGGCCTCCTCGTCGAGAAAGAGACCCCTCATGCACTTCACTTTATTGCAGTTTCGTTTGAGCAGCTCGATGGCCGAGCCCCGCGTTCCCATCGTTTAAGAGGATGAACTAGTTCCTTCTGTGCCTCTTCTTTTTTTTTTTTTCATGTTATTTTTGTCTCTTTTCGTTCCAGAGGGCGACGGTTCGAACCGTCGCCTCGATTATACATGGATGATGAATCATTGCAAATTAAAATAGCCCAAGACATAGGGAGTTTTCACTTTTTTTTTTTTAGATATTTTTTTTTTATGCCCGTCGGGAGGTGACGCTGGTAAGTGTCACGTTGATTGTATGTGGCGCGGATGATGTATCGTTGCAAATAAAAATGATCGCGATATATAGACATAGGGCGAGAAGACTGCGAGCCGGAGATAAGGCGATTGTAGTCGAGGCGGCGAGATCGAACGATTGGTCGATGTCTGTTTCTTCGTTCGTCGATGAAGTTTGAAAGAATTTAATTTCGTATCGGGAATCGCGGAGCTGCGCTGGTTTGATTGGATGGGAAACGAGGTAATCGCGACTCGTCGAGATTGTTTTGCTCGTGACGAATCGGGGAGCGATTTAGACGAAACCGGAAAAATATGTTGGGAAATTGTTTATTGCACGGCGAATGTCGGGTTGATTTGTCTCGGGCGTTGTTATGGGGAACTGTTAATGCGCACACGGGTCGAGTGTATATTCCTAGTTGAAAGAGGTTCTCAGTGCATTATCTTCGCATTATTATCTGCTCGAGCTACGCACGATTTGTCGACGGTAATAAATTATTCGCCGGGGCACCGAGATATCCGCTATTCGACGGCCGGAATGACTCGATGTTGCTGCATTGATACGTCACTTTCGAACGATGCATCATCCACGTTTTTGTCGTTCATGAGGGTGAGCGTTGTACTAATCAATTAATGCTTAAACGATTCTTCGTCTTTCAGACAGCCGAGAATGCACTGTAAAAAAATGTTCGGATGAAAATTTTATGTACAAAGATAATGGAAAATTTTCGATGAAAAAGCTGCATATTGTATATTGCTGCTTGGTATTAAAACACACGGACAAAACTTTGCTGTGGCAGCAAATATTTTGCTGTGGCAACAAATATTTTTCTGTCGCAGCAAATATTTTGCTGTGGCAGCAAATATTTTGCTGTGGCAGCAAATATTTTGCTGTGGCAGCAAATATTTTGCTGTGGCAGCAAATATTTTGCTGTCACATATTTTGCTGTGGCAGCAAATATTTTGCTATGGCCACAAATATTTTGCTGCGGCAACAAATATTTTGCTGTGACAACAAATATTTTTGCTGCCACAACAATAAATTATAAACGATCTACATTTTGTTACACGAAGAAACGAAAATTGTTGGGACAACAAGAATTTTGTTACCATAATTCATTTACATGGTTAACATAGGAACAACAAAATATTTTGCTGTGGCAACAAATATTTTGCTGCAGCAGCCAAATATTTTTGCTGCCAGAACAATAAATTATTTCAATATTTTTTATTAAAAAAATAAAATGAAAATAAAATTGACATATCGTGTGTATGTCAATTTTACAAGTTTTTATACGTAAATTGGTCAATTTGATTTAATGTGAGAACAACGTTACAACTAATACTCGGTATATTAAACCGAGTAACTAATTTTACCGAACTTATCTACGTTAAATTTGTAATATCAGTTCATAAATTTTAATAATTTTTTTTGTCAACTACTTCCAGTAACTCGCTCTGGTCTCGTTATTGGCAGATGCGCGAAGCCGCACCCAGAGCCTCGGGTGTCCACCTACGTGCCCCTTCGCATATTTTTATAATTTTTTTTAAAACTCGTATCTTCTTTCCCTCGCTCCCCTTGACGTTGAAGTGTGAGAGAGCGCTTCAAGGAGAGTCTCAATGCCAGTTCCGAAGTTTCGAATATCGATGCGACCCTGCTTCGCAGCATCAGCGGTTTTGCGGCGAATCTATCGTCGCCCTTGGACCGCGAGATTCTCGTGTCCTCGCCACTTCATAAATAATACCAGCCTATGGTACTTGGCGTAAATTCAAAAAAAAAAAAAAAACATTCGCGAGTCTATAATACCCGCATGCTATGCATATGCGTACGAGATCGGGTCGGAACTCTCGCTAGGGAGAGAACCACGCTCGGAAGATTAATGATCGCTGCACCTGAGGTCTGCGCGTCTGTACGCGATGATCTCGAGGAAGAAATAAGAATTAAATACCCACGTGGCGCGACACAGTGTATCGGCCTATAAACTGGACGCCGCGGTATGCAGCTTTGACTGATTGCTCGTGCTCTCGTAAAATATTAAACGATCAAACGCGTAACGGTGAAAATCTTTCGTGAGAAGGCAACGATGCGTGCACACGACATATTTCAATTTTTATTGATGCTATTTATCGCTACCGCACGGAATTGACGGAAGGGGCTGAAGAGGAGGTCCACGGAGAAGGTCATCGTACTGTGTCGGCGGTTTTTTTTATTTAATTTTTCTGAAAAAAAGCTGAGCTGGGCGGTTCTTGAAGTTCAAAATTACTTTTTCGTACATCAAAGTACTTTTTTACGATTTAAAGTATCGAGTACTTTTGGAGTACACGTTCGCATTACGGAAACTCGGTGAGTAGCACGAAATCTTGTTTCTACTAATATATTATTATATGTCTACATTTTTCAATAAGTATAATTTTAACGAGAATTGATTTTTTAAAATATATATATTTTTTTATTCTACCGTGTAGTCTTGTATTTCGGTAGTTTTATTTTTAATCCGGTAGAGTTTCAATTTGATTCTAGTACGTTTATTTATTTATTTATTTATTTAATTTTCCTAAAAAAAGGAGAGCTGAGCAGCACTTGAAGTATAAAATTACTTTTTAGTACATCAAAGTACTTTTTTACGATTTAAAGTATCAAGTACAAATACTTTTGCAGTACACGTTCGCATTACGGATACTCGGAGATCTAAATGTGCCGGAAAATTTCCGTCAGCGATTTTTATAATGAGGAAGCCATGTGCAAAATAATTTGCACCTTTTTTTAAGCCTAGATAACTCTTAACGCTACAAACCTAATTCCTAAGTACATACTTGGAAAAAGTAGTTGAGAAATACTTCCAAGTATTTCTCAAGTATTCAAGCAATTATTTAGCCCGTACAAAACACCCGTACTTGACATTTAAAACACTTATGATAGTTTCTGCTTTGGGCTTGAACTATTTTTTGGTTCTTGCCCAGCTCTGAAAAACGTATTTTTTTAGAGGAGATAAAATTATGTCTCGCGGTACGATTCCATCGTCTCGTTTTCCAAAAAATGTGTTCCTTTTTTTCTTTAATAGAAATATTTTCCATACGATGAATAAGTGGAAAAAGAAATGATTGTCTTTTTTTTATTCGTAGAGTCAATAATACGGTCTTCCATTTAACGGCGTACGGGAGTCGCGCATGGGCGACACTGTGTGCGCAGAGCCATCAGAATTCTTTTGAAATCCACGGGACCGAGAGATTGTGTAGTCAATTGAATGTGAAATATAGATACGAGAGGAAAGAGTGAAAAGAGCGACACGTGGTAGTGGGCGAGAGGTTTGTTCCTTATGCGAGTAGCCTGACTGACTGGCTTGTCCGTTCGGCGTGCATCACGTACGAGTCTCTCGGTGACCGCAGACCCGAGGATTACGTAACTCGATAACGAGAGAGCCTCTCGCGGGTTCTCGGCTCTCTTTCTCCGCGCGGACGATCGCCCGTTTTTATTCTACATGTTCACGATTTTTTTTTTTAATCTTCACTCTTTCGCTCAATTGCTTTTTTTTTTTTTCTTACCGCTTCGCATCTTATCCAGACTTGATTTCGCATACGGCGACTACGGCTGAATTTTGCTCGCCGAGCCAGAGGCCCGATGATGACCTACGGGACGATTTTTAGATTTTACTTTTTTTACAATTATTTTACGAGTTTTTTTTTTAATCTTCACTCTTTCGCTCAATCTGCATTTATTTTTTTTCATTCCGCTTCGCATTTTATTCTTACCCGCTGATTTCGCTTACGGTGACGACGAGTGAATTTTACTCGGCGAGGCAGAGTCCTGATGAAGACTTATGAGACGATTTTTTGTTTTTACTTTTTTTGCTATTTTTTTTTAACTGTTTTTTAAAAATCTTCAGTCTTTCGCTCAATCCGCATTTATTAATTTTTTTCTCCCCGCTTCGCATTTTATTCATACCCGCTGATTTCGCTTACGGTGACTACGGCTGAATTTTACTCAGCGAGGCAGAGTCCTGATGAAGACTTATGAAACGATTTTTTGTTTTTACTTTTTTTGCAATTTTTTTTTACTGTTTTTTAAAAATCTTCAGTCTTTCGCTCAATCCGCACTTATTTTTTTTCCGCTTCGCATTTTATTCATACCCGCTGATTTTGCTTACGGTGACTACGGATGAATTTTACTCGGCGAGGCAGAGCCCCGATGAGGACTTATGTGGCGAAAGAGTCGCTAATCAAATACAAGTGTTTGCCAGGTGGAATTTTAAGAGGCAGCGTAGCAAAGCCTCCCGCCCTCCCGCGACTCTCCACGCGCGCTCTCGTCAGGCGTATTATAGTGTAATATGTAATCTAGGCTTACTCCTCCCCGACCTCGTTCGGACTTTCGTGTGCGAGAGTAAAATAACTCTTGTTCCCTGTTCCTTGTCTCGAAAAAAAAAAAAATTAAACCAAATTACGTGTATCACGAGGAACGAGGAATAATTCGAAAATTGAGATCGAAGATGGCGTCAGATAAGCTTGCCGAGATTTTCGATAAAGCTAGGCGACGGATTATCGGCTCGGTAGCCATGCAGCCATCCGGATAAAATTTGTTTTTCGAAACGGCGACGGTGATGGAGCGTTCGAGAATTCTCGTTGGAACATCGAAGAGATTTAATTCCAATCGCAATCGGCGAATGCCCAATCAGATTATTCGACTCGAATTCGGATATCTCGAGGGTAACTTATCTTCTATTTTTTTTGCGTATACTTATCTGACTATTTAGCAACGGAGGTCCACGTTGCGGTCCGGGGACATATTTTTTTATTATTAAATTAATGATGAATAATTATTCAATATTTAATTCAATTTATTAAACAGTTAATTCAATTTTTTTGCGTATGCTTATTTGACTATTTAGCAGCAGAGTTCCACGTTGTGGTCCCGGGACATTTTTTTATTATTGAATTAATAATTAATAATTATTCGATATTTATTAAACATTTAATTAAATTTTTTTGCGTATGCTTATTTGACTGTTTAGCAGCGGAGGTACACGTTGCGCTCCGGGGACATATTTTTTTTATTATTGAATTAATAATTAATAATTATTCAATATTTATTAAACAGTTAATGAATAAAATTATTGTTACAATTGACGTGATAATTAACGATGAATTATTCTGTAGAAACCGGATGCATCTTTGCGAGTCGATCGATAGAGAATTGTTTACCGTACAATCGATAAATTGACTGAGAAACAGTGTATTACGTGAAGAACCCGTTATTACCATAATTACGTCAGACCGAGCTTTCCACGTGGCGATTACTCGCGCAATTTTCATTACGAGTCTCCAACTCTCGCATCCAATGTAGTCGAATAAACAATTAAAAAGCAAAACGAATAATTTTACAATATTTATTAAACAATTTATGTAAAAAAAAATGTTGTTATAATTAATGTAATATTTAACGATTAATTATTGCGTGAAATCCTGCTCCACCTTTGCAAGTCGATCGATCACGAATTATTTACGGTTTAATCGATAAATTGACCATAAGAAATAGCGAGTCACACGGAAACCCCGTTATTACCGTAATTATTCCACACCGAGCTTTCCACGTGGTTCTTACTCTCGCATGTGTAATTACAGGATTCTTGCTCCGACATAGTTGAATGAATAATAAAAAATAAATAATTATTCAATGTTTATTAAACAATTAATGCATAAAATTGTTATAATTCATGTAATAATGAATGATACATTATTGTGTAGAAACCGTACGCACCATAGTGAGTCGATCAATAGCGATTTTTTTGCAGTGTAATCGATAAATTGATCGTCAGAAATAGCGAATCATACGGAAACCCCGTTATTACCATAATTACCCCACACCGAGCTTTCCACGTCGCTATTACTCTCGCATGTTCCATTACAGGACTCTTGCTCCGATGTAGTTGAATAAATAATATCAAAAATTTATAATTATTCAATATTTATTAAACAATTAATGCATAAAATTGCTACAATTAATATATAGAATTGTTATAATTAACGTATAAATTTTTGATAATTACATTATTACTTTAATTATAGCAATTGCACAATAGCAGAAACCAGCTGCACCTTTTCAAGTCCATCGCTAGCGAATTGTTTGCCGTTTAATCGACAAAATAACCGTGAGAAATATCGAATCACTCAAAAACCCTGTTATCGCGATAATCACCCCACAGAGAACTTTCCACGTGGTGACTAGGAGTGCATGTTCCATTACAGGACTCTTGCTCCGATTTAGTTGAATAAATAATAACAAAAATGTATTATTATTAAATATTTATTAAACAATTAATACATAAAATTGCTAGCATTAATATATGGAATTGTTACAATTAATATATATATAAATAGTTACAATTAATATATAAATTTTTGATAATTACATTATTACATTAATTATAACAATCACACAATAGCAGAATCCAGCTGCACCTCTTCAAGTCCATCGCCAGCGAATAGTTTGCCGTTCAATCGGCAAATTAACCGTGAGAAATATCGAATCACTACAAAAACCCCGTTATCGCAATAATCACCCCACAGAGAGCTTTCCACGTCGCTATTACGAGCGCAGCGTTCATTACCGTTCCCGGCCTCTCGTTCCGGTGTAGTTACAGTGATCCTCGTCAGCTCGCGGTGTCGTCTGTGAAAACAAGTCGCCGAGAGGGACACCGCTCGACTCTCCCCCGCTTCGTTAGCTGCCTCGTCAATGGAAACGAGCGACACCCACAACGACGGGGTGGCGACGCGAGCTTCGAGCATGCGGCTCGCCGCTCATGCCGGCTCCGGACTCCCGAGACTCTCCGTAGTCCGGCAGTCGGCTCCCATGGAACGAGGAGCAATGGGACTCGGGGCGAGGATAAACACGCGATACATCGCGGATCGAGGAAGAGCGAAGAAGAAGAAGAGCCCGCGAAAGAGAGGAACCGAAGCCGTCGAGAGGAGCCGAGCCCACCCTATTTTTACGGCACAGATATTTATCTGGCTAATGGCGGACGGCAATCGGCCGTAAACAATGGCTCCTCCTCGGATTCAGAGTCGGCTCGTTCTCTCTCCCGTTCGCCCCCTCCGATTTTTCCCTCCCGATCTTTCGTCCTACCGGCCGATCGAACGTCCGACGACCACTCGTTCACCTATACGTTTGTTCACATGTGTGTGCGCATGTGTGCGCGTACGTCCCGACTACGAGAGCCTCTTTATTTCTATCTCTCATTCCGCGCTACGATTTATCGGATGCTCTCTGACATATCGATACGCACACGGCTCCGTGCACTGTACACTGTGTACGGCAAATATATTGCTCGTCGATGCGCCTGCGAGCGCTCCTCATCGTTCCCCGTCGGGGAGATTGCCGGGATCGCGATAATCCTGCGCGGAGCGGGGAACGACCCTTGGCATGCCAGACCGTGCGCATGCGCGCAGGATAATTCCGGGCGGTACGGGCGATCTTCGTTTTTAGGTTGTTTCCGGCACTTTTACCGATTTTTTTTTCTCTATAACTGGAGCATGTTTTGATAAATAGGGGAGAGCGGGGCAAAATAGCACACCGGGGCAAAACGGGATAATGAGACAAAACGCAATTCTCCAATAACTTTGGGATGGTGGCGATGGTGGTACGTGGGGCAAAACGGGTTCAAAAATTCGGATGTACCGTTGGGATAAAATGGGGCATCCAAAAATTATTGGAAAATTGAGTTTTGCTCTTGCTGTCCCGATTTGCCCCGCTGTGCCATTTTGCCGCGGACTCCCCTATATACGGCGAGGGACTGCGTAAATTAGTAAAAGGCATGATTTTTTTTATTGGAATATGTCTCTGTAGTGTACACTGTGTACACTGAGGAAAAGAAATGGTGGAATTAAGCAAATGCGCGGTGACATATGTTCGAAGGTGGATTTTGTTCGAGCAACAAAAATTTTTGTTTCAGTCGACAAATTTTGAATAAATTGAAGCAAATAGTCGTTTAACAAAACAATGCTTTATTTGTACTAAACAAATAACAGCTTTGCATGTCACCGCGACTTTTGGTTAATTCAACCAATTTTTTTCCCCAGTGTAGCGCAAATATGCGCTACACTGTAAGTGCGTGTCGACGCACCTACGAAAGATTTTTGGGATTGCGATAATCCTGCGCGGAGCGGAGAACGACCCTTAGGGCATGCGAGACCGTGCGCATGCGCGCAGGCTAATTCCGGGCGGTACGGGCGATCTTCGTTTTTAGTTTGTTTCCGGCACTTTTACCGATTTTTTTTTCTCTCTAACTAGATAAATAATGTATTGATAAATATTGTAGGAAGATGCTGAAAAATGGCTGACGTATGCAATAATCCTGCGCAGAGCGGGGAACGACCCTTGGCATGCGAGACCGTGCGCATGCGCGCAGGATAATTCCGGGCATTACGGGCGATCTTCGTTTTTAGTTTGTTTCCGGCACTTTGACCGATTTTTTTTTTCTAGAACTAAAGCAGATGTCGATTAAGGTATTGTGTAAATATTGTAGGAAGATGTTGAAAAACGGCTGACGTATGCGTCATCGTGGGCGCCGAGGGTCTGTTTAAAATAGTAAACGAACGATTAAAAAAAATTGATATCACTTAGAATTATTCTGTATGCGTACCGATTTCAGGTTCGTGTTTCGGACATTGAAACGATCGACGTCTCGCACGCGCGTTTGTACTTTTACGATTGCCTGTGCGGCCGTGCAATACCGGAAGTCGAGGCGAGACTCGACGCGTGTCCCGTACGATGGTCGCAACGCGTGTCTCTTCGATTACCAGTGGTTGTCAATGGTAATGCGACCGATGAGTGTCAGGAGGCAAAAAAAAAATCATGTATAGAAACAATCGAACGAATTATTTCAATAAATTTATATCTGCGTTAAATGAAAACAATTAAATTCCCCTTAATACAATTAATTGTACGGGTGGAAATAGTGCATAATGATTCATTATTTGTCATCAATGGTAACGGGAGTGATAAGTATCAGGAAGAAAAAAAAATCATGTATAGAAACAATCGAACGAATTATTTCAATAAATTTATATCTGCGTTAAATAAAAACAATTAAATTCTTGTATAGAAACAATCGAACGAATTATTTCAATAAATTTATATCTGCCTCAAATCAAAAAAATTAAATTCTCCTCAACACAATTAATTGTACGGGTAGAAATAACGAATAACGATTCATAATTTGTTGTCAATGGTAATGGGTCCGATAAGAATCAAGAAGAAAAAAAATCATGTATAGAAATAATCGAAAGAATTATTTCAATAAATTTATATTTGCATTAAAGAAAAAAATGAAATTCTCCTTAATACAATTACTTGTACAGGTGAAAATAATGAATAACGGTTGTGAAATATGTGCCGAAATTTGTCACCATAAATTACCTTAAACGAAAATTACTTCGAGTCCGAGAAGATCGGACGGCGGTGCAACTCGCTTGACAGCGTATACGAATTAATCTGCACGATAAACGCTGTACAGTTATCGGGTTAATTGCTCCCAGTCGCACCGTAGCGTAAACGCGAGAGCGAAATTCCTCGGAGGGTGAGTGCTCGCGGTGAATATTCCGCGCGTCGCGGTTTTCTCGTTATCCAAAAATAGAACGGACTCGCCAGGGACAGAGCTGGAGAAAGAGAGAACCGTGCAAGAGCCAGTTGTCTGTACAAGCGAGTAAGAGCTCCTTTCGCACTCACCAAGAGTGTACTTTACTCGTGTCTATCGAACGATTTATCGACAGCGAAAATCGAACTTTGGATTGCGAGGCGATTTTTTAATTCCATGCCCTCCTCTATTAAATATTCTTAAGGAGATAAGAGAAGTGTGTTAATAACATGCTGTATTGGTTCCGATCAAACGTGCGCCCGCACACACGGGAGGCATAATCATAAAATCGTCGAGTGCCAGCGCACTAGATTACGTCTCAATTTGATACGAACATTTTTTTTTCTAAATTTAAAAAATTAAATATTTTTTAAATTTATTAATTTTTTTATTAAAAAAAAATGTTTAAAGTGTTTCTTAGCTAAATATTCGGCCGCACATACGAGAAGTATAATCAACCAATCGTCGAGTACCAGCACACTAGATTGGGTCTCAATTGGGTTCAAACATATATATTTTTTTCAATATTAAGATTTAATAATAAAAATTTCAAAAATTATGATTTCTTGAAAAGCGTTGCTGGGGCAAATGTGTTAATAACATGCTGTATTTGTTCCGATTAAAGGTACGACCGCACATACGGGATGTATAATCAACCAATCGTCGAGTACTAACACACTAGATAGCGTCTTAATCCTTCACATACCGAATCTTTATCGAGGACCCAGAATTTGACAAGACGCAACATTCGAACGATTCGAATACCAAGTTAAATTGTTAAACAACATCTATAAAAATTCACAGTCGTACTTTGAAGTGTCGTTTTTTTGATAACCCAGAAGAAAATTTATTACGAACATCCGTATCGTTTCGTGCTTAAGAGAAGGCATGATCGTTTGCGATCGGCCTATGTAAGACATTTGTTATATTCTAAAGCCATAAAAGGCAAGAATGGCTGAATAATTAAAAAAAAAAAACTTACATTAACTGAACATGTCCTTTTTTGTAAAATAAAAATAACAGATATTAAAATTACAAATCTTTTGTCCGAAATTTACACTGTTAATTACACATAAAAATTTTACTGTAAAATTACAAGGCACATGTGTTTGAAATTTCAGAAACAGTTTATGTAAGAAATCTTCAAATACCGTTCAGTAATTTTGAAACAATTTTTGTTTACACTGTACGGAATATCCGAGGAAAGGCTCGTTCGTTGGTGTGTTAAAAAAAAAGTGTTGCTAAGCGCTTGATGCCGGATGAGTTTGATATTAAGTTCAGTGTGCGCGGTGCGAGTGGCGATTGGGTCCTCCCGGGCCGGAGCTGGGGCTGAGACGGGCGGAAGGGAGAGAAGATCGTCGTAGCAGCTGGTCAAACAACTCGGAAGCCTGTTCGGGGATCTTCGCGGCTCTGCCGGTTTTCTCGACGGCGTTTCTTGTCGCAGGTATATATTCGTGCTCTTCCCTTACCTTCGCCCGTACGGTGTGTGCCTACTTACATGTTACCTGGTCCGAACGGACGGACCTGACGATCACAGTCGCGAGGAAAATATTTCGCAAGGAAAAGTGACGAATTTATGGACCAACGTTTTTGCGCGACTTTTCCGTGCATTTGTTAAACGCCAAATCGAATCATCACTTTTACCACATGTCCGGCATTTTATATTAAAAAGAATTATTTTTTCATAAATAAATAAATAAGTAAATAAATAATTAAATTATAATCACGTCCCGTCGCTATGGCAAATTTTTATGTTTCCGCTTGCTAATAGGGCGTGGTTTTACTTCGAGAAAAATAAAATAAACATTTGAAACGTCGATACGTTATCGGAAGTTTAATTTATGGCACTAATTTAAGGACCAAGCTTTTTGGGAGACTTTTCCGTAACTTTTTTAAACATCAAATTGAATCAAGACTTTTACCTCATGTTCCACATTTTATATTAAATATAATATAAAAAATAAACGAAAATAAAAAAAAAAATTATCATGTTCCGTCGCTATCAGAAATGTTTATGCTCCCGCTTGCTAATAGGGCTTAATTTTACTTCAAGTAAAAATAAGATAAAAATTGGAGACGTTGACAAATTATCGGAAGCTTAATTCACGATACTAATTTAAACACCAACGTTTTTGCGGGATCTTCCGTGACTTTTTAAATATCAAATCGGATCACGACTTTTATCGCATGTCCGACATTTTATATTTAAAAATATAATATTCTTTGTTTATAAACAAAAAATGTAAATATAATCGAGACCCGATGCTATTACAAGCGATCATGCTCCAATTTGCTCATTGAACAAAAACAATTTTAAAAATAAATGAACTAAATAAAAAAATTAAAATATCATCGCGTCCCGAAGTTATTACGAGCGATTATGCTCCACTTTGCTTATTAATGAAAAAGAATTTTTAAAATAAATAAACTAAATCAAAAAAATTAAGAAATCATCGCGTCGCGAAGTTATTACGAGCGATTATGCTCCCATTTGCTAATATGGTGTAATTTTCTTTGGACAAAAGATAAAATAAAAATTTGACACGCCGCCAACTTATCGGAAGCGTAATTTATGGTTCTGTCAATGATGATTTTTCAAAACGGCGCATGCTACCAGGTCGCTGCGACCGAAGACACGCACAGGAGAGATTAAAAAAAAAGACACCCTATGGGCCTCTCTTACGGGGACGTCGCATAATACATATACCTACGCACACGCCTACAATAGCTTGTACTCGGTACAAGAGTCGCGAATGCGACAAGCGTCCCTCGAGAGCCGTACGACATCCGCGTTTCATCTTGCTGTATCAAGGATTAATAAAACCAAAAAAAAAAAAATTAAAAAATAAATAAAAATATACATACAGCAGCTTCGGCACATGTGCTCGATCACACGCGGAGTTTGTGAAATATTAATTAGCCTCGGTCTCCCCATCGGCATGTATCGAACTCCGTGCGCGAAGACACGCGTGGGTTATTTTATGATCGAAGACCGCGGAGAAACCGTTGCGGAGAGCTGCGCGTCGTCCCACGCGATTACACTATTATACGCGTATGTACAAAGTGACGCAAAAATATATTAAAACATTTAAATACAAATTAAAAAAAAAATAATTAAAGTAAAAAATAAATGAATAAAAATAATGGAAAGGCCACAAAATTCATGAAAATGGCTTCGGAGGTTAGCCAGAAAAACACGCCGGATTATATATTATATATACATATTATATATGGAAATTAGAAGCGGGAAGCCGAAGTCTGGGAATCGAAGCGGGGAAAAGAGCGGGAAAGTATTTATTGAAAATATGCGAGATGGCCTAAAATGTGTATAAGAGAGAAACTCCGAGGAATTAGCAATAGGGAAACCATCAGAATGGGGAGGTCAATTAAAGAAAGCAATGGAAGAAGTGGCGGATGGTAGAATACTGGAATTAACTCCTCACGTACCGATGTCTCGTTCAGCGAGACACCGGAATTTGCCAAGACGCAACCTTCGACTGATTCGAGTAACAAGTTAACGTGCTAGAAAAAATCTGAAAAAATTCAGAGACGTACATTGAAGTGTTGTTTTTGTGATAACGCAGAAGAAAATTTATCACGAACATCCGTACCGTTTTTATGCTTAAAGGTAGGCATGGTCGTTTGCGATTGGCAAAAAATCTGCGGTACCTGAAGGGTCAATGCCCATAGGTTGGGAAACAAAAGTAATAAAAAAGATGCTGCATGAAGGAAATTAAATAAAAATGGAGCAAGACACGTAAAACGACTGCGTTAAAGTATAGAACCCAACGTTTTATAACTTCTATAAGAAAATTAAAGAGGCGGTGGAAAGAGAAAAGTAGGGGAGAGTGGGGCAAAGTGGGACAGTGGGGCAAAACGGGACATTGAGGGCAAAACTAAATTTTCCCATAATTTTTGGATGCCCCATTTTGTCCCAACGACACATCCGGATTTTCAACCGCATATTTCCCCACGAGCCACCATCGCTACCATCTAAAAGTCATTGGAAAATTGCACTTTGTCTTATTAGGGTAAAAGTGGGGAATATGCTCTGTCCATATATAATTGATTTACGTGTTAATCGAGGTGGGCCATATTCACAATTTTTACCCTATACCGTTTTGCTCCGCTTTCCCCTACTGTAAAAACGAAGGAGTAAACGGAATAATAGCAGAACAGTGGACTAGACTCAGATGTGCAAACACAGGGAAAACGGGTAAGAAAGTGAGCGTCAAAATCTCGAACGACTGAAATGTCGAACAGCCGATATTTAAAAACAAAAAAATAACGAACCTCGAAATGTACACTGCTGTTCATGAATGCCTGGTCAGTTTTCCTATATCGGCCCTATTTAGATCGTCCAGGCATTCATGAACAGCACCGTACAACGGACAGTCTTCCGAGAGTCCTTAAGTAGTAAATAAAAATTGAGAAGATAAATATGTCGAAATGAACGTATGTCAGGAACAAATATATGAATAGGCGACACTGCAAGGGGTGAAAGGGTAAGAAAGGGTTGGCCTTCTGGGCGTGCAGGGTATGTGCGGAAAACGAGAAAAGTGTCGAGCATATTGGGGAGTGTGAAGTAGCGACAGAGAAAATAAAGTAACAATGGGTAAGGGGAATAGCCGAATGGGGAAGTGAACGGCGGGGGGTAGAGGGGAAAAAAGGAATCGAGAACAGAGCATTCGAGAGTATGTTAAGGAAGGGAACCAAGCTTAACAAAGGAAGAATGACACAAGAAGCGGTCAAAAGCGAAGGAATGATCAACGATAAAAATAAAGTAAATGAATAGAAAGGAGGAGAAAAGAGAGTGCCAGTCTCGTATTAGTTCTCAAAAAACGGAAGCGAGGATCGGAACAGCAAAGATGTAAATATAAGAAAAAGCGTACAACGGACAAACTCTAATTATTAGCAACTAAAGTATGTCCCTAACATAAAATAACGATAAGTTTATTTAATTATAAGGTACTTAAGTTTAAGTGAATTTTGCTTGCAATGTTATTGCATTTTCTTTTATTTTATTTCATGGTAATTCTTGGACTGTACGTAATTGTTACGAAGTGATTTGTATCTTGTGGCAAGGTGTTTTTAGGGAGCTTAGCCCTAAGAACACAAAATAAACGAATCTATCTATCTATCTAACTGAATAGCAATACAGATTTTTATAAAGCGAAGAAAACAGCTAAGCTAAGAATGGTATTACTTGTAAATAACGGAAGAATTACTTATTAGACTCATTAGACTTATTAGATTAGAGCATTAAGAAGAGGCTAATGTAAAAGGTTGAAGAAACCATACATGGAAATAAAAAAAAATAAATGAACAAAAATAAATTTGTGTAAATGTAAAAAGAACCGGCGAAACAATCGGCCCTCGACCGAAATTCGTATCAACCTCCATATCGCTACCGCGACGTAACGTCCAACGGATTTCACGAAGAAGTCACTGGGGAGTCGAATGGGCGAGTCGCCGGGGGTTCCCCGATGCCGGGTGGGCCGCGGGGACGTCGTCGGGGGTTTGCTCGGTTAATGCGCTCCTCTCACACGATGTGGCGTGACGCTTCGCCGCCGCCACCCTCATCATCGTTCTCTCGCTGTAACCCTCGCGATATTCCGTTACAAATACGACCCGCAGTATCGTCCTTTTTCTTCCCCAATAATCTTTCGATACGATATTTATTACAATATCGCACTGACGACGAGGAATTTACCAACGTTTTCCGCGCCCGGAGACACGCACACTGTCAAAATAAATTGTAAATTTAATGTACTGGGAATTGAAATTTGCTTACATTACTTACATTAATTGAACATTAATGTATTTTTTTTGTAAAATAAAAATACCAGATATTAAAATTGCAAATCTTTTGCCTAAAATTTACACAAATTTCCATTAAGGTAGTACTTCCGGTACAGTCCTGGCAAACATGAGTTTCAGAGAAAATTTCGAACACTTCTCGATGGAATAAAAATCTTTAAAAATTCAAGTGTATGGGTGGTGCTGCAAAGATTGTTTTTGTGAAATAATAATTCCAATGTGTCATTAACAAATTGAAGATAAAAATTATTTTTCAACAAATTACCCGGCAACTCAACTATTTTCCTTCATAAAAATAATTAATTTCTTTTTCCGAATAGGTATGAATTTCTGAGTACGGATGAAAATCGCGTTTTTTCTATGTTCAAGCTGTGAAAAAACGCAATTTTCAAAAACTACAAAAAATTCTGAAAAAACTCATACGTATTCAGAAAAATTAACTAATTATTTTTATGAAGGAAAACAGTTAAGTTGTCGTGTAACTTGTTGAATAATAATTTTTACCTTCAATTTGTCAGTGACAAATCGGAATTATTATTTTACAAAAACAATGAGAAGTGTTCGAAATTTTCTTTGAAACTCACGTTTGGCAGGACTGTGTCGCAAGTGCTACCTTAAAAATACAAACTTTGTTTGAAACTTCAGGAACAGTTTATGTAAAAACGCTTGCAGTACCGTTCATTAATTTTCAAACAAAATATTTTTACAGTGCACGGTTTGGCTGGGGTCTGGTAAACCCCAGGCCTGTTTTACCCGCCGACCGCCTCGGACACGCCGAAGCCCCGGGTAGCGATGGGTGCGAACGACCGTGTACAATGCATTGTACACTCTCGTCGGGACAATCGTCGGCGACCTCGGCTCGGTCCTGCTTGCCGATATTCGGAGTTTCCCCGGGAGAGAGTGGTCGCCCGTATCGTGAAGCATCGACATTGCGGACTTCTCTTTCTCTTTATCTTTCTTTCCCTCCTTGCGTAGACAGCGGACGGACGCTCGAGGAGAAAGTCTCGACGTCGATGCGAAGAACGCTTCGTCTCGAGGTCGTCGCTCGAGAGGCCGATGCAGCACGCGATCGAGCCTCTCCTCTCTCCGTGTGTGTGTCTCGTTTTCGCACAGTCCCGGACCTCGCGCCGGGCTAACGACTCTTACCGATTCCCTCGCTCTCGTCGAACTATCGACGAATTCACATTTTTTTTTTTTTTCTAAGACGATAATTTTTGTTATTTTTCTTCAATCATATCTTTGGTCACCTCGTATCGTTCATCTTCTGTTTTATTAAATTAATAACGTTTATATTAAATTACTCGCTTGTATACAGCAAAACAAGTTTGCACTTTTTGCAACTTATTGTCCACAAACGTCCATAATTTTTTATTCGTTCATTTTTCGATCGCACCAACGGGCTCAAGTTTTACGAACAAAAGTACAAACTAAAATTGTCAATGACCCCGAAAATAAAAGAATAGGTTTGTATACTACTTTTGTCACTTATTTGACACGCTAATTGTTACGAAACTTCGTGTGTCAAATTTACGAAATTATTTTTTACTGTGTATCGTGGCTTCCACTTCGTTTTTTTTCTCGATGGCCGGAAGTATTAAAAATAAAGAAAACCATTGAGAAAAATGAAATTGATTTCATTTAAAAAAAAGTTTATCGTCTTTGCTAAAATAAACACATTCCTTGCGTGCGACACGAGCGAAAAGTCGCCTATTGCTGACCAATGATAATTATTAACGTGTGCGCATGCGCACTGTTTTCGTACTCTTTAGGGAGTAGTAATAGGGTGCATTACTCCCTCTGGAAGCCGTATTACTCCCTGGGGAGTAATGGTCATTGGCGACTATGACGATTTGTGGTTATTTTAACGAAGTCCGAAAAAAAGTATCGTGTACCCTACACGGGAGGGAGCGAATTTTCACCGCGTGTGATTTCTGCCCCCGCTTCGCTTGGGCAGTGAGCTTCACGCTCGGCGAAAATCGCGCACTAAAGGGGAGTCCAAACTCGTCTTTGAGTTTGGTCTGGGTTTAGACCACTCTTAAGAAAAGTCTAAACCCAGACGACGGTTGCTTGGGTATAAGAGTGGAGTTAAGACGCCCCTTAAGGAAAGGTTAAAAACACGTATGAGTGCGAGACAGACAGAGTTAAAATTTTGAATCCTTTTTTTTCCAAAACGATTCTATAAAATGCACCCACAACAAAAATTTATTTGACGGCCACCGTTTAGTTGGTTCAAGTAAAATATTTATTTGATTTAAGTAACTATTTACTTAATTTAAATAAATATTTATTTAAATCAAATAAATATTTTAGTTTAACCAAAAAAACGGTGACCGCCAAATAACTTTTTTTTCTGGGTGTCAAAAATCGTTTCCAAGAAACATGGATACAAGATATTTTGCGGTTATGTTGATCATTAGCCCCACCTTAAGGTAAAGGTACTCACCATGACTGGGCATGGTTTATTGCGAGTATAATGGTAAAAAAATATCAGTTACTATTAAAATAGTACCTGCAATCGGTAACTGATATGCATGCAAAAGATCTGCATGGACCGTGCGTAAATGATCATTTGATTATTACATTAGCTTGAACACTAGTTGACTTTTGTGTCCGGACGCTGGTAAGGTAAATGGCCCAATTTGTGACAATGTCCCAGTTTGTGACAGGGGTACCTCTGGCATAATCGGCTCCCCCCACCATTTAATGTGCAGCCATTTGGTAGAGCGCGTTCGGGGGTCACAAACTGTGACATTAGGTCCTCCTTGTTTATCTCTATGATTTTTTAGACATAAAGTGAGAGAGCTGCGCAGAAGTGTCATAAACTTAATAGCCATCTCGTATCCTCCATATTTGATACACTGTTTGCATAAAACGGTTCACTCGTATGCTGACTTCCACTTCGATTTTTGTCTCGATGGCCGCAAGCATAAAAAAAAAAGATTGAGAAAAAATGAAATAAATTTAAAAAAATTATTTTCTTCTTCCCATCTAGTATCTTCCATTTTCGGCATACTGTCTATATAAAATTACTCGCTCATAACCTGGCTTCCACTTCGATGTTTCTCTCGTTGACTGCAAGTATAAAAAAAAACAATTGAGAAAAAATGAAATAAAAAAAGATATATATTTTCTTCTTCGCCATCTCGTATCTTCCATCTTCACTATACTGTTTGCATAAAATGGCTCGCTCGTACCCTGGCTTCCACTTCGATTTTTATTTCGTTGGCCCCAAATATGAAAACATAATAATAATTGAGAAAACTGAAATAAATTTTTTTAAATGTTCTTTCCTTCTTCGCAATCTCGTATCTTCCATCTTCGCTATACTGTTTGCATAAAATGGCTCGCTCGTACCCTGGCTTCCACTTCGATTATTGTTTCGTTGGCCATAAATATAAAAAAATAATAATAATTGAGAAAACTGAAATAAATTTTTTTAAATGTTCTTTTCTTTTTCGCAATCTCGTATCTTCCATCTTCGCTATACTGTTTGCATAAAATGACTCGCTCGGCTCGTACCCTTACTTCCATTTTGATTTTTCTCCCGATGGCCGTAAGTATAAAAAAGAAAATTCAGGACAACGAGACGAACGAAATTTTTGTTATTTTCTTATTGGGCGCGTTGCCGGTCGTTAGCGGTTGAGAGGTGCATTAGAAACGAGTTCGATTTATCGTAGTTTGCTCGGTCCGCTCGTAACCCTTGCTACGTACGTGTGCACATACGCCGTGGTAACAGTACACGGGAGTCCGAGCTATAACACCCTCTCAGGGGCGCGGCTCAATCAATTACTACCTACGGCATGGTTAGCAGGGCGCGGTCGAGAGCGTGTGCTGCTACACACCGCGTGCACGGGCTCTCCTCATCGTCGTCGTCGTCGCCGACGACGACGACGACGACGACGACGTGGCAGCTCGCATGGCAACAACCCTCTCGAGACTACGCGGCCGAACCCGGGTGCGAACGAGGATGAAGTCTCGCGATCCACTCGCTTACCGCAATAACTGCCGCATTGTGAATATTATAGCACAAAAAAAAAACAAGAAACAAAAAAATGTTCAATTAAAATTCAAGGTGATTTGTTTCTGTGTTTTTATTATATTCACTTTTATTGGATTCTTATTAAATTTTCGTTTGTCGATGGAGTGATCGACCATTCGCTCCGAAATTCCACACATTAATTGCAAAGCAGCTACCACAGAAATTCCTTTCGGAAACTCGTTCTCGAGAATGGAAAAGAAAAAAAAATTATACAAATTTATTAGAGAAATTTCCGCGCTTCGTCTCCTACCGATCGAATCAATGAATTTCCGGCCCAACTGAGGGGTAAAAAAAAAGTTTAAAACGATCCATTAAATTCCTATGCCGTGTTACATGGTACGGTTATCCCATCGGCGAACCGCTTACCGCAATGACTGCCACATTGTGAATATTACAAAAAAAAAAAAAAAATGTTCAATTTAAATTCAAGGCGATTTGTTTCTGTATATTTAGTATATTCACTTTTAATGGATTCTTATAACATTTTCGGGGCCTCGATAACATTTGACGATGGAGTGATCGACCCATTCGCTCCGAAATACCACAAATTAATTATAAAGCAGCTACCACAGAAATTCCTTTCGGAAACTCGTTCTCGACAACGAAAAAGAAAAAAAAATAATACAAATTTATTAGTCAAAATTTCCGCGGTTCGGTTCCTACCGTTCGAATCAATGAAATTCCGGCCCAACTTACAAAAAAAAAAAAAAAAAAAGTTCAATTTCAATTCAAGGCGATTAGTTTCTGTATTTTTACTATATTCACTTTTATTGGATTCTTATTAAATTTTCGGGGGCCCGGTAACGTTTGTCGATGAAGTGATCGACCCATCCGCTCCGAAATACCACAAATTAATTATAAACCAGCTACCACAGAAATTCCTTTCGGAAACTCGTTCTCGACAACGAAAAATAAAAAAAAAATGATACAAATTTATTAGACAAAATTTCCGCGCTTCGGCTCCTACCGATCGAATCAATGAATTTCCGGCCCAACTGAGGCGTAAAAAAAAAGTTTGAAAAGATCCACTAAATTCCTACGCCGTGTTACATGGTGCGGTTATCCCATCGGCGATCCAGGGAAGAATGGAGATCCCGGATCGAAAGCGAACCCTTATAATCGCCGGAACGACGCCCCGTGCTCTTTCCTCTTCGATTTATTTATTTTCTTTTAATTCTTTTTTTTTTCTATCTCCCGCTTTCGCTCTCACAGCCACGCGTTATTGCTGCGCTATAAAGTTTCGAATTTCCGAGGATACTCTCTCTCTCTCTCTGTCGTTTCGCCTCTCTCTCTCTCGATCTTTCATCCGACCGCGGGACCCCTCGCGGTCCCCGGGATCGTCACGCACACACCCCGCTCGCTCGCGATGTAACACGCTCTAAATATAAATCCAAGGGTGACACTTGTTTCGAGTAAATCAACCGGCGGGCCGAGCAACACACACGCGCTCGCGCACACACGTATCCCTCTATCTCGAAGGATAGGCGAGCGAGAATAAAGCGACTGTGTTCCCGGTGGAACGTACCAACGACGGGGAAGGTTGAGCCAGAGGGAGAAGGCGGAGGTGACCGGCACGGGTTTAGATAGAGAAAGATAAATAGATGATAGATGCTCGGGCAGATATAGAGAAACACACGTGGAATGGAAAGGCGAGTGCGCGAGGACTTTAGGTAACGAGACATGTAAAGCCGGGATAGGCCCATTTATAGGATTCGAAATATTGTCCCCCCTCGTAATTTTCCAAAGGATTTTTATTATTATTAGTATTATTATTATGGTATTTATTATGTATGAGAATAATACATTCACGTCGCGAGAAGATTCGAATCTTCGGGGTATACGAGTTTAGAAATTTTACAAACTTTTTTTCAAGATATATTATTAAAAATTCATACAATAATCACAAGGTTAGCACAAGTATGATTTAGGTCTGCGTATGTTAATGTCACAGAAAGTCGGAAAGCCTCAAAGCGCCTAATAATCGTCTAGTTTTTCAGGAAAAAGGCTCCAAATTTGAGACAGTCTATATAAGAAAACGGAGCGCTGGCTCTGCCAGCACCTTCATCAAATATTTATTATTATTATTAATATTATTATTATTATTATTATTATTATTATTATTATTATTATTATTATTATTATTCGCTCGATCGGCGATACGGCGCTAAAAAAAACCAGATCCGGTTTCCTTCGATATGTTATGTGGACAATTTCTGTAGGTTTATTGCGAAAGGTAGGCACGTAATGGGGCCAGTTATATTAATCCATCTGATATCGAGACACTCGCGAAACGATCCGTACTTAATGTTTTAAAAGGTTTATCCCATATTTGCGGTGAAAAAAAAAAAAAAAACACGTTTTTGTTGCTCTTACGGTTGGCGAACGAACGCGCGAAGTAAAGATAAACTCGAGCGAAGTGGGTGTAAATGGGAAAGCATTGGCCACCGGTGCAGTTGACTACGGGCAGTTACAGCTGCATACGTGCCGCATGCGGTTTACGATAAGGATGACCGAGCGGGTCTTGTAGCGTAGACTCGCTCGGACAACCGTGACAATGCGTCTTCGCTCGGAAAAGATAGGCGGGGAACAAAAAATGAAAATTTTACTTCCCGAGGTTCTCGAAGAAGTCGACAAAGATAACCAAAAAATAATATGCGTTGAACTTCACGAAATTGTCGATAGGTTCGGTTAATCCATTTAGCGAAGGGTCAACACATTTTTTTTTTAATCGAAATTTTGTATATAATTAAAAAAAAAGAAACTGAAAACCCTTACATTGTCCCCGCATCCGCTTTTCACTGACGTAGTTTCTTGTACATTTTTTGCTTCCTCATGGAGGAAGCTTTGTTATGGCGAAAAAACAAAACTCGAGATTTTTAAAAATAAAAACGTGTTCACAATATTCGTAATCATCGAAAAATTTAGAGAAAATGTCCGTATGTCCATATATATGAAAGTGTATATGTATGTATGTGTGACTCAGAGGCAAAAACTTCAACCCGCTATAATTCGAGAATGCCTCGACCGATTAAGCTGAAATTTCACACACAGTATGTGTGATAATAGTCAATGTTTTACGAAGACTTCCTAAAAAAAGGTTTTTTTTTGTACGCGATTTTTAATTTCTCCAAAAACGTCTCTGCACACTCTATCTCTTCCAATTTTTATAGGAAAAAGTTGTACACAATTGGAGTATGATGGTCCGATAATCCTCGTTAAATTTAGGGAGAATCCATCGAACGGTAAAAATTTTGTAATTTTCAATTTTTCGAATTTCATGAAAAATTAATACTTTACTTCAGACGCAATTTTCCGTATTAAATATTCACCAACAAATAAAATAAGTGGTAGATTCGTCATCAGCGTGGAAAAATACATTGAATATAGTCCGGAAGCGACGCCCAACGAAAAACGTTTATCGGGAGTTTTTATAGCCAATATTTTTAATTCACAGCCGACACAACACGGCTGGAATAAGGAATGCCCTACCGGCTTCTATTCATAGATTTCGTTACAAATGCGTATTTTCGTTCCAGTACGGTCAGTTGCATTGATCGCCTATCGAACCGTACTACACACCCCGGTTCTACCGAGGCTATCTCGAAATCCTTCCGAGATATCTATTCACGTCGGGAGCCTATTCACATAGTTCGCTCGTTGCATTTCGTCGGAAGTAAGACCGCTGCGCGATCCATAATGCAACGAACTGCGCCTTCCGTCCTGCCTCGTCTCCTCGACGTCGATCCGTATATCTCGATTCGAATAATCTATACACGCGTGTCGTGTATAGATTATTCTATATAGTTTCACGGATCGCACCGTCTCTCGAATCTTCTGTTCTCGAACAATAGCCACGTGTCGCATTTAATTTATACTGTTTCGAAACAATTACGCAAAGGCATCGACCCATTGGATCGTCGCTCAGGGCATAACTTCGAATTTTCGGCGAAATTTCGATCTACTTGAAAAAAAAATAAAATAAAATAAACGATCTCAAAACGCTCTTTCGAGACGCTTCCGTCGAGAATAGAAAACGGGCTTCTCACGCGCGACGGGAATCACGAGCGGAGATCCAACAGGCCTCGCGTCGTCTCCCGTTACGTTTTTTCCTTTTTTTTCGCCTCTCGGCTTGCAGCGCCGGTTATTTCTCTCTCGTGTTTACGAAGACCCTCTCGCCTTTCGTCGAATATCGGTGCATGATGCCCCGGCGGCCTGCGTGCAGACCCGCTGCTTTTACGACGTTCATTTATATACACTATTCGTCCGGAGAGTATGCGCATTCCTGATCTACCTATGTTGCGCGGACCTACCGAGAACCTTAAGTTGGAAACGTAAGCCAAAAATGTATACGAAATATATTTTTCGGCGAAAATAAATTTGTAATATAAATTTGTAATATAAATTTGTAATATAAATTTGTAATATAAATTTGTAATATAAATTTGTAATATAAATTTGTAATATAAATTT
>JAPYZC010002328.1:0-16600 GCA_030522665.1 Ichneumoninae sp. A BG-2022a
ATTCACGAACGAAGAAATAATTATGTCGCCGAAAACGATAAATACGTATGGAGAGCGATAAAAAAAAATCAAAACAGAAAATAATATTATCGAGGTAAATATAAAAAATCTTTGTCGGACAATAAATTCTCAAGGGAATTATTATTACCTGGAAGCACGGTAAATCGGGGGATAATGCGGGTCGGCCCTATGACGATCCAATTCACGAACGAATAATTATGTCGCCGAAAACGATAAATACGTATGGAGAGCGATAAAAAAAATCAAAACAGAAAATAATATTATCGAGGTAAAAATAAAAAATCTTTGTCGGACAATAAATTCTCAAGCGAATTATTATTACCTGGAAGTATAGTGAATCAAGGGGTAATGCGGGTCAGCGCTATCACGATACAATCCAGGCACGAAGCAATAACTTTGCTAGCTAAAATGATCAATATGTATCGCGATCAATAAAAAAAAACCAAAAGAGGAAATAAGAATATCGAATAGAGAAAAAACCAAAATCTTTGTCAGCCGATAAATTCTCAAAGGGATTATTATTGCGTGCACGTATATCTGATCTGGGGTAATGCGGGTCACCCATATCGGGCTCCAATCACAAAACGTCAAATACGTATCGCGATCGACAAAACAAAAAAAAACCAAATCAAGGAAATTCGATTATCGGGTGTAAAAAAAATTTTCGTCGCTCGATAAATTCTCAAATGAATTATTCTCGCTTGGAGGTCTATAAAATCGGGGGTAATGCGGGTCAGCCTTATCACGATCCAATTTACGAAAGAATATATCGAGTTGCCCCATAAAACGATAAATCCTAAAAAAAAAAAAAAAAAAAAAAATATGAAAAAAAACCTCGTATGAAAAAAGAATGGCGAGTCTGTGTGTCGCGGTAGGAGCAAAGGTAATTATGTGTCCTCGAGCCGGCAGAAGCTGCCTCGCTCTACCCCGTGTTTAGCACTTTTGTCCCTATCCTCCTCGAAGTTTTATTAATGACACTTGCTGAGTCAGTGGAGAATGGAAGACGGCGTTGTGTACGAAGGGGGGGGGGAGGGGGAGAGGAGTTCGTCCGGGATCGCAAGCAGCGTAGCGCCGGCATCTTCAAAGTTTAATATCCGAACAGCCCGAGTCACACTCGGCCGCGGCGTGTCGAGGACACGATGGAGCGTTGGAGTAGAGAGTCGAGAGTTGTACGGTAGGAGGCGAGTATATTATACAGCGTCGCGGTGTCGATGACTACACGAGCCGGTCCAATATCCGGGTCCCTATCGAATGGAGAGCGCCTCCGGGCGACCGACCGAAGTACGGCCTTCATTTTCTACTATACGACTGCACAACCGGCAAATTTGTTGACAATGACACAAAAAAGTCGTACATCGACTTTGGAAGATAAAAAAAAGTTGAATGCTCTGCGTAGCTATGACAGTTGCAGACCACAACTACTCCAGCTTTTCTAAATTAGCGAACATATCGTCCCTGAATTCAGTTCAATCGTACATCGTTCGATCGCACTTCGTTCGATCGTACATCGTTCGATCGTACATCGTTCGATCGTACATCGTTCGATCGTACATCGTTCGATCGTACATCGTTCGATCGTACATCGTTCGATCGTACATCGTTCGATCGTACATCGTTCGATCGTACATCGTTCGATCGTACATCGTTCGATCGTACATCGTTCGATCGTACATCGTTCGATCGTACGTCGTTCGATCGTACATGTCTTACACTTGCTCAACTGTCGGATCGAAGACTGTACACCGACATTTCCTTACACCACAAAAAGTGTACGTATTCAATATGTTACATATTAGTAATTTACACCATTTCATCGTAACACTTGGAACTTCAAAACCTTACAACTTTAAAAACTTTGCACATCCAATATACTCCACATGCGTAAGCTTACACGCGTGCAACCTTACACCGACGGGGAGGAAAGACGGCCTTCGAGAGGAGCGTTGGATGAGTATTCAGTATGTAACATATTGAATACGTACACTTTTTGTGGTGTAAGGAAATGTCGGTGTACAGTCTTTGATCCGACAGTTGAGCAAGTGTTATTCAGCAGTTAAGATGAACCACATGGCGGGTTACCATGTGATTAACAGTGAACAGTCGGTTCGTCTTCTTCATAGAGGAAACTTTTTTTTTTATGAAAAATGTTAGTCAGGATTAAGTATTGTGTAGCATAGTATGTTCAAATTTTGTATGCCTTGTGTTTTCGGTTCGCAACTGTGAGTTCCGTGTAAAGGAGTTACTGCGTAAAAAAAAAAAAATTAAAGGTTCAATTGTAAAAAAAAAAATGTATATATATAATATATAAATCAATTTAGTCAGCCCATACATTTAAAAGTCTTCGATGTCACCGTGTGACGCGAATGTGTCGAGAGATGAGCGTTAAGTTAATTTTAATTATGGGGGAGTTTCGCCGCAGCGGCGATCCTTTGTAGGGGCGAGGAGAGGGGGGGGGGGTTGACGCAGGGTGAATTACCGGTTCACGGGTCGAGGCCGGCGTTCTCTTTGGTAGATGGGGTAACAAAGTATTATACGCGAGGACGCAGTACGGGACCGACCCCTCGTTAAAACCGCAAGCCCCCTTTCCATCCCCCCCCCTCCCCCTCATGCTCTAACAATTTGTTAACTGGTGTGCGATTCTCGCTATTGAAAACACCACCGGTCGAATCGACTGCGTGTAACGGCCCGTGTGTTTCGATCTAACGTAAACGCTCTCGTTAGGCAAAAGGCACCGTAGATTTTGATTGCAGTCGGGAGATACAGTCAAGTCTGTACGTCGATATTATATACGTATATATATACGATTATGTTGGCTCGCGCGGGGCGCGCTCGCAGTACTTTAAGAGCATTTGTGAGTACTGCGTGAGTACCGGTGATTATTTGAGAATATCCGCGAGTGTCTGTGAGTATATCTGTCAATCTATGCGAGTATTTGTAAGTAATCGTAATTATAGGTGAGTATTTGTGAGTATTTGTGAGTATTTGTGAGTATTTGTGAATATTTGTGAATATTTGTGAGTATTTGTGAGTATTTGTGAATATTTGTGAATATTTGTGAGTATTTGTGAATATTTGTGAGTATTTGTGAGTATTTGTGAGTATCTGTGAGTATTTGTGAGTATTTGTGAGTATTTGTGAGTATTCGTGAGTATTTGTGAGTATTTGTGAGTATTTGTGAGTATTTGTGAATATTTGTTGCGATTGCAAATCGCTCAAAGTGAAAAATGTTGCTATGGTTACAAGCTGGTTTTGTTATCCCGATACTAACAAACTAAATTTGTTACGATAACAAAAATCTTGTTGTACCAACAAATTTTTTTCACCCTGTGTGAGTATCTGTGAGTACCTGTGAGTATCGAAGTGAGTGTCCAATCGACATGAACTTTATTATTACGTATATATAGTACATATATCAATTACAAAAAACGCGGGCTCTTTAAAGTCGTTGAGGTCGGGTCGTATAATAATATCCGGTAAAATATGAAATCCCTCGGGAATAGTCTATAAAGTGTCCACGTATCCCTCGTAGCAATTTGTTCACCCCTCGGAGATGAGAAAAAAAAAAAAAAAATGAAAATCGTATGGGGTAGTAAGACACTTCGGAGCAAGGAATTGTTTAAAACTACCCGGTGGTGTATGGTAGTTTGGTGGAGTATGATATAAGATTTCTCTCCGGGGAAGGACCGTGAACGACAACGACGGCGACGACTGCTATAGGATGGCTTATAGATATGAAGAGGTCTTTTTTTTCGACGAGGGATTTGTATCCTTCCTATATGCTGTCTGTATTATAGGGGTTCTCGTGGACGAGCGGGTTCGCTTGTGGGAGAGCGCGCGGAACGAAAGGGAATGGGGTATAACGGACGGGTGCCACATTTCGCGGCACATTGAGCCTATACGGGACTTTAAAATGCCCTCGAAACCGAATTTGACCCCCGCACTCCGTCGACGTAACGCCCGAGAGTTCTTTCACGATGTCACGTCTCTTATGCTTTACTACTTCGGATATACACCGGAGATACTGTGGATGTACCATATAAAACACAAATTTCTACTACACATGTAGCGTTCTCCGAGAGCCCGGAGGGTTGTTATATCTGTCACGGACGGACACCCCTTATTTCGAGACGATAAAATAACTTTGGGCCTGTAACCGAGTCGTTTATCAGATTTTTTTTTTTTGGGAAATAATTTTTATTTTTTTTTCCAGTTTTAGATATAAATTGATATTTTTATTCTCGCTGTGCAAGTCGCGTGTCGATAGTAGAGAACTATTGAATGATTATTGAATAATAATTTCTGAACGAGTGTTCAAATAAATACAAATTTGTCGGCAAAATTTTTTTTTTTTAGAGTCAAGTATACATTAATTTATTTTTTATATGCAAGCTGCAAACTGATAGTTCGTAATAATAATATCGAATGTTTGTGACTCGGTTCGATTCGACGAGTGTTCAGAATTAATTACATATTTATCAAAGATTTATCGACGATAAATCCAATCAATTGAAAGTATAGACGAAGATTTGTATAGATTTGTTTTTGCCCAATGAAGGGTGAATTATTTGTTTCCCTACTCAAGATGCGAATTGATAGTCCCTGATGATGAAAATATCGAATATTTTTGCTTCTCCCTTGCATCCGACCGCGTCGTAAAATTAATTTCAAATGTACCAATAAATATTCCACTCATAAAATAAATAAAAATCAATCCAAGGTACAAACTATTAACGTTTCTCCATGCAAGTTACGAACTATCAGTCGATAAAACATCGAAGCTCCCGAGTCGGATAGATGTCGATAAGTCAACGAAAACAAAATAAAAATGAAGAAAAAAGAAAAATAAATAAACCCATATATTACGATCTTATTATGTTTACACATGCTTTATTTTTCGTTAATAATTGAATTTTCATCTGAACTGTAAAAATCGAAAACGTAAAAGGGTTCGTCCCGTAAATTAAATAAATAAATAAATAAATCTAATATATATTTTGGAAAACTGTGGATTTGTTTGTCCCACCCCATTGGTCCAATTATTGACCACCCCCATTGTCCCAATTATTGACCGAAATTATTATTATTATTATTATTGGAATAAAGTCCCGGAGTGGTTAAAATGTTCACGTGCTCATCCCCGGTTGAATTTTTTTTAGCCACTTCGGGACTTTACCAACGTGAACTTAGCTGCTAATAGGGGGTTCGGCAAACAAACAAACAAACAAATCCACACTTTGTTGTTTGGCTGGTAGATGTAAAAATAATCACCAGTGTACAAATAATCAACAAAGTGTTTTTTGATTATAGCATCCGAATCCATGACAAAAAAATTGATATTCGATACACAGTGACGGATTGTTGATTAGCGATCGATGGTTGAGATTTTAATTGTTGGTGGGAGGAAGTGGGATCTTTACTTTGTTTCTTTTATTAAACAGACATCGTAACGATGTATTATGGGTCTTAGTACTGTAAAATATTTAGCAACATCATTAACTAACATTATCATCAGTATCACTAATTTGCAAACTATTGCAATTCTTCAATTAAAAAAAAATTATAAAATATAAAATTTAACGCACTTGAACTGCGAGCGCGCGAGCCACAACGACCCGATAGTAAATAAATAAATAATCGATTTTTCGCGTCGTTTCGCCTTCTAACTTCTGCAGAATTCTCTTGGAGCGTGCGCTCCGTGCGTGACTCGCGGGAGCCCGAAGGACTCCTCTCGACGCGGTTGCACGTGTGGTATCTGTCGGGATCGCGGGCACCCCCGCGACAATGCCTGAATGGGGGTTGCGCACCGAGGGATGAAGAGCCGGTCGCCCGAGAGAGAGAGAGATGGAACAAAAAAATTCGCTCCTATATAAGTCGTCGATAGAAGGGGTCGAACGTTGCACATAGAGCGAGGCACATAGGGGCCCGCTTCAGTCGGTCCTCGTGCTCTTCTTCCTCTTCTTCTTACTCGTCCCCGCGCCCCGTCGTCGCGCACGTGGGGAAACTTTATGGGGGTTCCTCGAGTATATTTCCTGATTGAGCGAACTAATCCACGCAAAGAAGGTTTTATCGTCGGAGTATACCTAATCGAAGGGGCTCAGAGACCCGGTAAGAATCCCACGCGATTCGCGTACGAGATACGTGGATACCTCATCGACGACTCCACATTTCTACCCCTATTTTTTTTTTTTACCTTCGATTGTTCGCTCTCTCGAGGAAAAAAATTACCCGCCGACCATGCACCGTTTTGGTGATTTTGAAAAGTGTGCAAAGTGATTTGCACAATTACTTCCTCGTACTGAAAAAAAAATTAATTATTCAAGTTAAATTTGCTTACGGGCTGCCAACGAAAAAAATGTTGTTTACATTCTACTGCAATCTTGCTGTCGTTGTTTCAATATCATATGGAAATGTTAGCATTTAAAGTAGAATTGAAACATTTTTTTCTTTGACAGCCCGCAAGCTAATTTTTTTCTTTCAATACATGTTTTACGGTTTTGGGAATAATTTCGTTGTTCGATTTCAATCAATTCGATCAATTTTTGATAAATTTAATATTGTTGTAGTATTAGTAGTAAAAAGGTATTTATTGACAATAACAGTTGGTCCATACAATATCTCCGATACATTTCTCTATGTACTTGTTAAGTCGCTTTTAATGACATTGCCAATGGGCCATCGATCGGCGTACTTCAGCCCTATTGTAATAATTTATTAAATTTAATTTAAATTTAAAATAATTTAATAAATTCGACTTTCCCGTGCCAAAAGTCGAATTTTGTTTATTGTCCGAATTGGATAAAGAGAAGTTCCACTGTACACGAAATTCGTGACTAAAATCCCCCAAACGATAGACTATCGGTAGTTGGGGTTAATAAAACTCTCGAAGCCGGGAGAGAAACCTCCCGATGCCGAGAAAATCCGAAAAGATATCGTACGATATATATAGCTCACTATCGGCAATGATGCTCGCCGCGGCGATGTCCTTCGAGAACGACTAAAGGAATCCGGGAGTTCCGGGGGACACGGCATGGGCGGGACAACGGGACGATCTTTTAATCGTAACTCGCGGAAGCTACGGGCTCGAGTCACCGGGAAAATCTATTTTTATTGTCCCTCAGCGATTGTAAGCCCGACCGTGGGCGCTGTAGCGTCGTATTTATCGTCAGAGAAGGGGGCGCAGAAAAAAAAACTTCACAGACACCGACAATGAAGCGAAACATTTATAAGTACCCAGACCCAAAGCGAGTTTAATATTCGAAAATATAATAATTTCGAAAAAATTAAATAATAATAAATAAAAATATAAAAAATAATCAATTTTATAAATTAATAATGAAGAAAGCTCGACAAGCTTTGTGGCCTGGCAAGCGTTGGTCGTGGGCGCCGTACTGTCGTTTTTATCGTTCGAGACTGGGGTGAAGAAAAAAAGAAGACTTCAGAGAAAGAGACAATGAAAAAAAAAACTAAGATCGCGACCCTCAGCGATTTTTATATTTGAAAATATAATAATTTCAAAAAAAATGCAATAATAATGTCAACAACGGGCTGAAGGACTCAGGTCGATTATTTATTTATTATATAGATAATTTGTGATTTTGTTAAAATTAGTGGTAGTAGTAATAGAGATTTATTGCCAGTGCTTGACAATTTTTGTACAAATGTTTCTTTATATTAGTTTTATTGCTATGTTGATAGGAATAAAACTAATAATACACTTTAATACACTTTGGCAAAGGGCCATCGCCAAAGTGTATTAAAGTGTATTATTAGTTTTATTCCTATCAACATAGGAACAAAACTAATATAAAGAAACACTTGTACAAAAATTGTTAAGCACTGGCAATAAATCTCTATTACTACTACTACTAATTTTAACAAAATCACAAATTATCTATTTAACAAATGAATAATGAAGAAAGCCCGAGAAGCGTGCGGCCCACGCGCGATCGCAGCCGGGCAGCGGCCGGCCGGTCGGTTCGACTGTCCCGACGTTGGGCGTCAGCGTGTGCGGACTTTTCGTTGGTCCACAGTGTAGTACGAAAGTACAGCGTTCCCGCTATCCTCGGGAGCTTCGAGGAATGAATATTCAACGGTAAACACACCGAGCACGCCCCCTCCCCCTCCCCAGCCGCGGGACACTTGTAAAGGGTCGGAAGATACGAGGAGAGGGGGGAGAGTGAAGTTTGCATCGAGAAGAGATAGAGAGTTTCGTGCGGTAAGCGACAGTGACTCGTTGGGGCATTAAAGCGAGTACACGTGTATACTCGTGACCACCATTATATATATATATGTAGCATGTAATACTAGGAGCGTAGTGGCTCTTGGTCCAGCTGAGAGGACAGACCGTTTATGATATTAAATGTATAATGCAGGCGGCGGTCAAGTGACCAGCCTCGTAGTCCAGTAGAGCACAACCCCCCCCCCTCCCCCCTCCACCGCGGCAATTTTTTTTTCCTCGCCACTCTCTAATCTCCTACGTGCCGACCTGATATTACACACACCCTCCTCTTCGTAGATACAGCACGTTGTCCACCTCGCAACCTGACAATTTATAATAAGGTCGCAAGTTACTCGCGCGCTAACGAGCTTGACCTGCCATTAGCATTTTCAAAGATAGGGAATTCGATTTAGTATGTGGGCGTTACGGGTTAAGGGTCGAATTTAGATTTATCGAGAGATGAAATTATGATGAGAGAAATCTTAACAAAGTGGGAAGGTATGGAATAAAAAAAATATTAATATTCAACCTTACCTTGAATGTTAGGTTCTATTAACATACAATTTTCGCATTTAAAGATCGAAGTGAAATCAATTTTTGCTTCCTTACAGAGGAAGCAAAGGCTTTGTTTTTCGTTACGTGAAAACGCGTCTAAAGAAACCCGCTTTAACGTATCGAGAGTACATTGCGTAATTGTATGTACAGTAAAATATATATTAAATAAAGTGTATCGGTTTAGGCATAACAATTTAGTATATTCCATGTTATGAATATTCATAAGAAACATTTTTCCATTGCAGCTTGACCTGCCATTAGCATTTTCAAAGATAGCCAATTCGATTTAGTATGTGGGCGTTAATGGTTAAGGATCGAATTAAGATTTATCGAGAGATGAAATTATGATGAGAGAAATCTTAACAAAGACGGAAGGTATGAAATTAAAAAAAAAATAATATTCAACCTTACCTTAAATGTTACATTCTATTAACATACAATTTTCACATTTAAATATTGAATTGAAATCAATTTTTACTTCCTCACAGAGGAAGCAAAGGCTTTGTTTTTCGTTACATGAAAACGCGTCTAAAGAAACCCGCTTTAACGTATCGAGAGTACATTGCGTAATTATATGTAGAGTCAAATATACATTAAATAAAGTGTATCGGTTTAGGCATAACAATTTAGTATATTCCGTGTTACGGATTTTCATAAGAAACATTTTTCCATTGCAGCTTGACCTGCGATTAGTATTTCCGAAGATAGCGATTCAATATATATATATATAACCATTTAGGTATTGAACGAGCGAGAGGTCGAGAGCAACATCGGGACAAACATCTCCCTCGGCTCCGCCGTCCGCGGCTCGATGTTTTGATTCCGCCTGTTATAGGGAAGACATATATCAATGTCTCTCCCCCCCCTGCCATTGGTATAGACGCGCTGTTAGTTAGGGCGATCGTCGGAGGAGCACGGCGCTGGACACTTCCGATTTATTGCCTTCCGCCACCGCGCATCGCCTCGATATACTGTTCTATATGATTATTTAAATGTCGAAGCTGCGGACGAGATATTTTTGATATTTTTCACAGTTCCCAAAAAAAAAATCTAACTCGTTGCCTCGAAGCTTTCCGGTACGCTCCGGCAAACTGTGGGACAAATCTCAGGCACGATCGTCGCAGGGGTCGGAATTCGAACCCCCTTGACGCGCGACGAATTTTTCTCAAGGCCCGCATGATTCCGTCGAGCGTTACCGGAATATTCAGAATCGAAAGCGCAACAAATTAGGCGTGAAATACACTGCCGTGTGACTCGAATATTTCCTCCTCTTTTTGCGGGCAAACGTGCTCTCCGCTGGATTCCGTGTTCTGTGTATGTTCCTAAAGGCGATAGAGGAAAAAATTGCAAGGGGCGATCGGTCGAGCAACTTTTACCTTCGGCCTACGAAAACTGGCGGAGGAAGATTGAAAAGTTACAATAATTCATCGCGAATACAGTGGCTGTATAAAATAGTAATTTACCATACTAGTTGCGATAAAACTCGCAAAAGTTTGCGGCACGAGTATCGTACAGGACTTTAATTTGTAAGGTGTGAAATCACTACCAGCTTCGAGACGCATGCGCAGGAAAAAAAAAAATTAAATCTGTACGCCGAAACGACCAATCTGACGACTTACTACTTCGCTGACTTCTCGTACGGCTAATCCAATTGTACTGCAATTCGGTATTCCCAACCGCACGGTACACTCGCTTCGTCGCTGAGTGACGCGATCGTTGTCGCTCCACTTCACTGAACAAATCACGCAGAATCGTATTGTAATTAATCGCCGGACCCGACCATCCTCTTATTTATTAACGCGATCTAACTCTCGCGTGAACAACTGCGAATCGTATTTCGAGTATCTCGACAAGGGACGAAAAGACAGCAGCGCCACTTGTCCGAGCAGGTTGAAGGACATTCTGAAGAGCAACGATCGAAAAACAGTTGACGCCCCGACTAAAGAAAAATCCCGTAATAACTCGCGCAAAGTGATAATACGCAGGTTCTTTTGTTGTCGCCGGGCCGGAGAGAAAAAGAACATGTGCAACTGTTGTAACGACCGCGACTTATTTATTCCCGCAAAGTTGACGCGAAGACGAAGACTCACCTTGACGAGTAAACATCGAGGTCCTCTCAGCGTCCGGCTGACCGTTGGATGCGCGCGCACACGATGCATATAGTGACCAGCGATGTGCCAGACGAACAGCGCCGGTCGTTTCCGGGGCCCTCTTGAGCTTTCAGACCCGAAGTTCGTTTCATCTACGAATGGACGATCCCGTAGTACGAAACTCGGCCACTAGATGCGATAGATCGACGCACGTGCGGCGATCATATGTTCAGTGTTAATCTACTTCTCGGCCTCCCGCTGACGAGTGGATGCGCGCGCACGCGATGTATATAGTACTAAACGTGCAGCGACCGGTTCTTTCCGGGGCCTGCTCGCGCTTCTAGACCCGAAGTACATTGCCTTGTGTATTCATAAAAAGTCGTGTACATTAGCCACCTAAAATAACTTAATGGAACTTTCGTCCTCTAGTGGTAGCGAGGGTGCAAATTGCTTGACGGAGAAGAGGAAGAAGAGAAAGTACATTTCCTCTAAGAGCGGACGATTCCGTAGTACGAAACTCGGCCACTAGATGCAATATCGCAACGAACGTCCGGCGATCATATGTTCAGTTCTAACTTACCTGTAATGAAGAAAGTGGCACAGGTCTCTGCAAAGACAAGCCATCCATCGGCTTAAAAATCAATAAAAACTTACCTGTAATTGTTCGACCTTTCGCGTCCGTAGTCGGTGGTGAAGTGAACAGCTGTGCCAATCGGTGATTATCTTGCGAAGCATTAACCACGAAGTGAACAATCGAATTGACCAGTGATAAAAAACGGAGAGACGTGGATGAAGCAATAACCAGCCGAGTGAGCCAAGCAACGCAAAAGGCGACGGAGATCTCGATAGGATAGAAGTGAGTAGTCAAAAACTCTCAACGCATAATATTACCGGGTATCTTATTTACCAGAGAACGAAACACATTTGTGCAAGACACGTTTGAGCTCCGGTTGGAACGACCCGCGATCAGCCCGAACGGCCCTTTTTCGTGCTTAACACGACCTTAGCACCAGTACTAAATAAAACAACACTCGTAGCCGATCGAAAGACGTGCGTCAGGTTATTTCGACGCTCTCTCGCGTCTTCCCTTATCCGGTCAGCGGTTCGAGCTCCGCTAGTTCTCACGTATGCAAAGTACGAGCCTCGGACATTCGCGCATCCAAGCCTCCGGGGGGCCAAACTTCGATACGATACAGTGTCTACGTGCCGCGTTCGGCGATGCTCTCGATAACAATAAAAATCCGGATTTCCCGTAGTGTTACGCCATTATAGTCAGTTCCAACGCTCGTCGATCGTTACAGCGTTCGATCTCCGTGTTACGTGTGTGTGCATGTCTCTGTGCGTGTACGTGCTGACTATATACATATATATAAAACTATAAAACAGGCGAAGTAGCCACCGAACGTAGATAGATCGGGACACGAGATTTTCGCGTTTAAGCGAGCAGGGCGAGCGAGTTTTTCTCCTCCCCCTCCACTCGTGTGTCTGTGTGCGTCTGTGTGAACTGCATAGGGCACGTACGGGTCTCCTCTCTCGGCTAGTCAGCCGGCGGGCACCCTCGTATCCTATATTTCTTTCGCATTTCCGAGGTTCTCCCGGTTTCGACTACCAGCCAGAATACCACGGGGGCCAGAAATTCATTAGCGGTATCTGATATTTCTGGTGGGTGCTTCGCACGAGAATAAATCATCCGTTGTATGCTCATACGCGAGAGCGAGCCGCCCGTCCCTGTAGGGAAAACGTTTTCGTTGTCTTGCCGGAAAAAAAGTCTCGTGCCACGGAGATCCCCGCTCCGTGTGTACAGCCGTGCAACGAGCGACGGAGAGACGAGTTTCTTCTAAGGGTCGGATTTTAAGACGTTAGTTTGAACTTAAGGTCGCTTTTGGGCTCGAACTTAAGATGGAATCTCGGAGAAAACTTCATCTCGTGCTTAATATCGAACTTGATTTCGTGCTTAAATTTGATTGCAATTCAAACTTGATTTCGTGCTTAAGTTTTATCACAAGTTCGAACTTGATTTCGTGCTTAAGTTTTATCGTAAGATCGAACTTGATTTCGTGCTTAAGTTTGATCGCAAGTTCGAACTTGATTGCGGGCTTAAGTTTGATCGTAAGTTCGAACTTGATTTCGTGCTTAAGTTTTATCGTAAGATCGAACTTGATTGCGGGCTTAAGTTTGATCGTAAGTTCGAACTTGATTTCGTGCTTAAGTTTGATCGTAAGTTCGAACTTGATTTCGTGTTTAAGTTTGGTCTTAAGTTTGAACTTGAGTTTGTGCTTAAGTGATCTTAAGTTCGAACTTGAGTTTGTGCTTAAGTTTGATCTTAAGTTCGAACTTGATTTCGTGCTTAAGTTTGAACTTGTTTTCGTGACTAAGTTTGATCGCAAGTTCAAACTTGATTTCGTGCCTAAGTTTGATCTCAATTTCAGACTTAAGTTCGAACTCAAATTGTATTGGATTTCGAGTTCGATCTTACGATCAAACTTAAGCACGAAATCAAGTTCGAACTGAGTTTCGATCTCGAGTGCAATCTTAAATTCACACTGTCTTAAAATTCGACCCTTAGTGTCTTTCTGCGATTCCCCGCTTTTCGGAACCCACCTTAAAAATTGTAGGTCCTAAAAAATGTAGGTACAATCTTTCGCAATCTCCGTAATTACAACGCAATCTTAATAGTCACATTAGTACGTGACCGTACAATTAAAGTTGCCATTGCGACATCCTGAGCCAGCTCGAAGCACACATTGTTTTGCGATTCTTTTGTCCGCGGAGACGGCTTCGACGTGATCGAGGCTGAAAACGTTCCGCGGACTTTTCACGAAATCTCGTTAGGCGATCCGTTCGAGCGAAGGATGGGCGGCTTATAGATTGTGCGCTGCCCCGCGCACAGCGGTTCGGCGTCGAAATAACCAAAGATACATCGCGTTCGATGGGCACATCTGAGAGAACCTTCTAGTCTGCCGGAGTCTTACGATCGGTTCAATTTTACTCGCATTCACGGTCACCGAGGCGTGTCGCGAATCGTCCCCGCCGGACGTTTGAAATTGAAATTAATTTCAGCAACAGTTATAATCTCGTGGACGAGTCCTGTAAGCTCCGAAGTTCACAGGGAACTCTCGCGCACGAGACTGTTCGCTAGAGTCGCAAAGCTACGAGCTAAGGATAACGAGATTCTCGAGTATTGAATGGGAAATATTCCATCTTGGTTACTTTCTCTTCCTAGGGATTTTTTTTTTCCTTTTGCGTCCTCATAGACGAAGCTTTGTTTTGGGGAAAAAAGACCCAGGTTTTAATGAAAACGCATTCACAATGTTCCAAAAAGTAAAATATACGTACGTGTTTACAATGTTCCGAAAAGCCAAACAAAGCCAAAAATAAGACAATGTTTCCTCATAGAAGAAGCTTTGCGAATAAAGGAACATTATGAGAAAGCGATATGAAAATTTCAATTTTCAAATGTTATGGAAAGCGATATGAAAATTTCAATTTTCAAATTTTATGAAAACGCCATATGAAAATTTCAAATTTTATGAAAACGCGATATGAAAATTTCAATTTTCAAATTATATGGAAAAGCGATATGAAAATTTCAATTTTCAAATTTTATGAAAAAGCGATATGATAATTTCAATTTTCAACTTTTATGAAAACGCGATATGAAAATTTCAAATTTCAAATTTTATGAAAAAGCGATATGAAAATTTCAATTTAAAAATTTTATGCCAAAGCGAAATGAAAATTTCAATTTTCAACTTTTATGCCAAAGCGATATGATAATTTCAATTTTCAACTTTTATGCCAAAGCGATATGATAATTTCAATTTTCAACTTTTATGCCAAAGCGATATAATAATTCCAATTTTCAACTTTTATGCCAAAGCGATATGAAAATGTCAATTTCCATCCATTTTTCAACGTCAACGTTTTTTCTTCTTCTTTCTTTCTTTGATGCTCCACGAGAGCTTGGAGTATCGCCAGGCGTATATAGCTAATGCAACCAGCGACAACGAGCCAGTGGCATCGGACTAATAATCCCGCGTACACGAATTTCTCGTATATTACGGAAATTCAAATTAATTTACCGTTCAGTACAGCGGCGGAGTAGAGGCAGTCGCAGTCTCTCCGGCGGTAAATCAAAGCTCTCGGGGCTTCGCGCCGGTTAACTCGGTGCTTGGAACTGTTACGCGGGGATGCACGCCGAGGGATCCTAAATCACGCCAGCGTTAATTGCGGTATCGCGTACCACACCGGGCAGACCCGATCTACCGGTAGATTCGCCCGTAACTATTATTCCTCGTTGCACTACGCTGCTCTATCGAACCGACCGCAACGTATCGTCAAAAATCACAACTGCAACCGTTCGTTTTTTTCACAAAAAAAAAAAAAAATGTTAACGAAACAATCATTTTTATTGAGATAGTTGGACAATGGTCGATATCGAAAATGTTTGTGATGTGTGCTACGGCTACACAGTAAAAAAAAAATCCTTATTTCCACAAAGGTCCGCAATGTTTTATTTGTTAATTTTCTAGTTTTGGAAACAAAAGTACAAACTAAAATTGTCAATGCCACGGGAAATCAAAGGACAGGTTCGTATATTCATATAAGTGACAAACGACTCTGTCACTTATTTAACAAAATTATCTTTACGAAATTTCGAATTCATAAATTCCTCAACTTCGATTCATGATTTACAATTTTAACATTTTCAAAGTAAGATAATTTTTATTTTCACGAAGAAAAAATTGTCAACGAAACAATCGTATCTCTTTGGCCAAAAAAAAAGATTGTTGAACATTTTTTTTTTTTGTAAAAATAAAAATGATTGATTCGTTGATAATATTTTCCCGGCAAAAAAAAAAAAAAACAATATTTTTAATTTTTGCCAAAAAAACAACTGCTAACAAAAAAAGAATTTTTCACTGTGAAGTCAATTTCGGTCGAAAAGTACGCGTAGCCCGGGCTGTCGGAAAACAATAAGGCGGTAGAGTTTCGTCGACCCAATTACGAGGGATCAAAAGGCGTTGGAAAATCCTATGACGTTTGAGAAACGCCTCGAAGCGTGTATTGTAATGGCCGGCTCGACGCACGGGTCAGTTTGAAGAAAGGGAAAACGTGATAGGTCACGCGAGTCGGGGTGTAACGTAGACGCGGGTGTAAAGGGCCCGCGAGCCACCCCTTGCAAAACAAGGCTAATTTCTCGAGAGCGAGAAAAGAAAGGAAGAGGAAAAAAAAATGCGACCGTTAAAGTTTCCTCGCACTCGCGTTCGAGATCACGTATGCTGGGTCGCGTTCGGGCACGATTCTTCCCGCTGAGGGTACGATATATAATAATATTCCTACACCGCCGCTTTGCATCGCCGAGGGGGGCGGGGGTGGGGGTAGGGAGTAAGGGTGGAAGTACATATTTATTGCTGAGGAATATCGATATACCCTTATTTCCGTTTCTCTCGTCTTCTCGTGTGCCGCTCACGTGCGTCTGATCGATTCTCCCTTTCGTTCGTACATGAATTCGCACAGACGGATTGCCATCGTATTGTATTAAACGCGATATCTCCGACGCGACTGTAATCTCCCGAAAAAAAAATTGTAAACCGTAAAAAAAAAAAAGAAAAAAAAATTACGAGTGGATTATTAGGGTGGTTCTTAAATTGAACATTTTTTAATTTTCTGGGGTCGACCCCGTATTATCGTGAGGTATAAAATAAAAAGGCGA
>JAPYZC010002329.1:0-14987 GCA_030522665.1 Ichneumoninae sp. A BG-2022a
AAAAAATTGGTTGCCGGGTAATTTGTTGCACAATTTTTTTTCAGTAATTTGTTATGAACATTCTGAAATTATTATTATGCAGAAACAATCTTTTCAGCACCTTTTATATGATAGAATTTTTTCAGATTTTTGTCTCATCGAGAAGTGTTTGTAATCTTTGTATTTTTTCTCTCGAACTTAGGCGGCGTCAGTCATTGTGCTAGTACTGCCTTAAAAAAAAATACGAATTTTCCATGTTTCGTTGTCTATAGAGAATTTTGTGTATTTCTTTTTCGATCGCAGGTTCAGGGTGTCGAGTGCATCTACGGTTGCTACGTGCATTCAGCTATACTCCCAACATTTCATCGTCGATGCTACTGGCTTCTCCAGAATCCAGACGTCGTACTCGTCCATTACTTGAACGTTCCTTATCCAGACGGGGATGCCAAACTGGCAGCGTTACCGCCCTGTCTGGCCCTGCCACCTGACAAGAAGGAATGGACGCGAGACGAGCTCGCGTCCCAACTTAGGCCAATGTTCCTCGGCGGCGATGACGATCCGAACAATCCTCATCTCAATCAGCACTCGAGCCACCCCGTCGACATGATAGTCTCGCAGCTGCTTGATCGCCAGAGAGCGTCGTCGACGACCTCGACGAGCGCTGCTCAGCTCGCGCCACGAAGACTCACGCCGGACAATCAGGTTTGAAAGGATAACGATTGCAAACCGCGATTTCCGCAGTACTTAATTTACCAAAACGACTTTCGATTGAGTCGACGAAAAGTCCTCGAATCGTCGACCTCGGTCGTGTCGTTTCCAATTATAGAGCTTTGCGAATTGCCTCTACCTACCCAATTTCATAGACTGGAAAAAATGTTATGGGTCGTCTAGAAAAACCGGGAGAAACTGTAACTCAGGGAATTACAGTTGGATTTTTTTCGCATTTTTGTTTTCTGAATCCGAGGCTAGATTAGATGGTGCGAGAATCGAAGAGCAGCCGAGCTTGAATGGGGGGGACTCGTATTCTTGGCGTTGCAGGTAACCTCGACTACCGGAGGTCAGCAGCCCTCGTCGACGGCCGCAACGGCTCCTCGTGTATACTCAAGACATTCCCACTCGACGCAGAGTCAACAGCCGGCTCCTCTAGTTTTAAGTCTACAGCAGATACAGGGAGGAGGTGGTCTGCTAATACTGAACAGTCAGCCATATCATCATCAGCAGCAGCAACAACAGCAACAGCAGCAACAACAACAGCAGCAGCAGCAACAACAACAGCAGCAACAGCAGCAACAGCAGCAGCAACAACAACAGCAGCAGCAACATGGTCAACAAGTGGAGATGCAGCAGGTAACGGATCAGCAGCAGATCGTTCAGCAAACCAGTGTTGATCGCGAGCAGCAGACCCACCAAGATATCGACGCTCAGGACACGGTCGTCGAAAGGTCGGGCGTTCAGACTATAAGCAACTCAGCTGGCAACGGAACTGTGGTAGCCGATTTCGCGGAAACTCTGGATCTCAGTCAGGAGGACATACAGAGAACGTTGTCGGCGAACATGGTACCGCCGTCGCCGTCGCCGTCTCCGGCTGACAACCACATAATCAATCCTATGGACTTTATCGACTCTTCGGACGATGTACTCGTTAATCTTGACGCTTTCGACGTTTTCGGTGACTTGCCGGAACTCCACGACTTCGACACCGAGCATACGAAGCCGGACGACAGAGCCGGAGGGCAGAACGATGGATGTCATCCCGGAGCGACTGTTCACATCGCTGAGTACAGTCCTGAGTGGAGTTACACCGAGGGAGGTGTCAAGGTGAGCAATTGAATGTGTTTTTTGCCTCTTCGTAGAGGAAGCTGTTGTCGTGACACAAAAAATTCGATAGTCTACAACGTCGATAAATGCGATTTTTAGCTGGTATCCGGACGTATGTATGTGTGTGTGTGTGTGTGTGTGACAGATATGCATCGTGTAAAACAACTATAACGCGCTATCGGTCTGAGACAGCGAGTTGAAATTTGGTACAATTTTTGTGAACAGTGCAATTCTTGTGAACATTGATAGATCAATAATTCTATCTGTCTGTTGATAGATAGAATTATTGATTATTATTAATCTATAATTATTGATCTATAGAATTATTGATAGATAGATAGATCAATAATTTTTTTAAACGATTTTTTGTGATAGGTACTGGTTGCTGGACCGTGGACTGGGGGCAGCGGTTCGCAATCCTATTCCGTGCTCTTCGACGCCGAGCCAGTGGAAGCATGTTTGGTACAGCCCGGTGTGTTGCGCTGCAGATGTCCAGCTCACGCGCCCGGCATAGCGTCCCTACAAGTTGCCTGTGATGGTTTCGTGGTGTCCGACAGCGTTGCGTTCGAGTATCGCCGGGCACCCGCGACCGAGCCCAGTTCCGAGAGGGCACTCCTCGACCGACTGGCCGACGTGGAGGCGCGTCTTCAGGGTCCCGGGCCACCCTCGCCCGCGGCGCATCTCGAGGAACGTCTCGTAGCTTACTGTCAGGTAACAATGAAATCGATACAATTCAATCTCCGTGAGTGAGTCATTTTTTTCCGAGCCACTTCTAAAGTGCCGGCTCCACAAAATATACACTTGAGCCGACAATTTTTCGAGCGCCTGTTTTTATTTCGCAATCATCACTTCTCCCTTCCGACTCGGCAATTTTCTCGCGTCCGCTCGAAGTAAAAATTGCGATTCTCGAAACGAGATTTTGCCCGATTTACGACGACCTAATGCCCGTGCATTTATTAATTTCAGGATGCCGTAGTCCGTCCTTGGCGTGCCGGAGCCGAACCCCTTCAATCGGGAGGTCCGACACTCCTTCACTTAGCAGCCGGTTTGGGATATTCCCGGCTGGCATGTGCGCTTCTTCACTGGAGAGCGGAAAATCCAAGCAGCGTCCTCGACGCTGAAGTCGACGCCCTGAGACAGGACGCAGCTGGACTGACGCCCCTCGCCTGGGCCTGTGCGGCCGGTCACGCAGACACTGCGAGAATTCTCTATCGGTAAGTAATAAAAATTAAAATAAAACCCGTTAAAAAAAAAAGATAAAATCGTTTCCCGATAGACCGCGATTTCAACGACGTATACGCGAATAATACGGGATATAATCATAGTTAAAGAATAGTATGTAGGTAAGGCGTTGAGGTATCGAAAAGCAACACGATCGTCTATGTACCGCGATCTGTTGGACAGGTGGAACGCGATGGCACTGCGCGTACGAGATTGTCAGAACAGAACGGCGACCGAATTGGCGGCGGAGAACGGTCACACGGGAATTACCGAAGAGTTGAATCGTTTGGAAGCGAGACGACAGGACGAGAGGCTTTTCTTGAGACCGGCGAGCCCGAGTCCGAGACGGCCCTCCCAAGACAGCGGTCTCGATTTGGCGCTGTGTTAGTCTCGTTTGGCTTTTTATACTATAGTAACATTAACCACCATTCACCACGTAACAAAAAATCCCAAATCTACGATGTATATATTTATATACTGCTCGTATATATAGTACAGATAGTACTTTGTGTACTATATATATATATATATATATATATATACATGGTACATATTACCCCCATCTTTTTTTCTCTACTCGAACGCTCGACCTTGAAAAAAAAACGCAAACACACACACGTACACAAACACGAAAAAAAATCGAAATCCCGTAATAGTATTTATATACATAGTTGGCAACCCACCCCGCCTTATTTTCCTCGCCACGTTGATGTGTAGCCACAAACAGCCTCTCGGTCGTTTAAATAGTTTAAGATAAAAAAAATCGCGAGACTGGCGTTATGTGTTTCGCTAGTTTTTTTGGCGTAGCGTATACATTATAAGCGGGTTTTGATCGAAAAACACAGGTGGTTCCCCGCTCCTGGACAACATGGAGTTGTTGCAAGAGGACGAGTCGTCGTTAGGCCTCGGCCAGCAGGGAATGGAGAGTTCTACGACCCCCCAATCGTCCGTAGGTCCGTACCACACCTTCCTCGTAAAAAAAAACCAAAAAAAAAAAAAAATACAAAAATAACACATCCCCTCTCTATCGGTATATCGATCTCTATCTGTCTGTGCCTGTCTGTCGTGTCTGTCTGTCTGTCTGTCCGTCTGTTGTCTATCACCGTTAAACTGTATGGACATTATTTTATTTTCCTTATTTTTTTTTCAACAAAGTTTCAACTATACTTGTAACAACATACATAGATCCTAGATTTAAAAAAAGTCTCTTAAACACGGCCGCGGGCTCAGGGCGCATACTAATCGGTGCGAGCTTAGATCTAATAGTTTAAAATATGCGATCTACGCGCTAACGCAAGAGATTCCTAAAACATACAAAAAAAATAAGAAAAAAAACAATCATTACTCTACTATACTTATATCCTCTCTGAAATCTTGCAGCTTTTAGCAGTGTTGGTGTTGCTTGGCCTACGTAACCGCTGTTGGATCACACACACACTCTGTCTCTCACTGTACTTTATTAATTGTAACGTAATATGTCTTTGATACTCTCTACGTATTGTTATTATATACAGCTTGTCATCCGGTGATCGCTATGAGCGATCGTCTTTATGCTCCATCCTCGTTTTTTATTTTGTTTATTTTTTAAAATACGGATTGGTGCATTCATGACGATCGGGAGTGATTTCGCTCCAGGATTTCGGCCGTCTATGTTTTTATTTATTGATGTTGCGAGCTGTAGAGCTGAATCGTCAGTTAGATTTGACATTGATATTGGAAGGGAGGGCGGGGGGAGGACGGGAGAGATTTTTAGATGGGCGACGATCATCGAAATCGTGGAACTTTATTAACAGAGGAACTGTAATATCGTACATCGCCTCCTATCGCCCGACCACTTATCTTCTTCTTCACCTTCTTCTTCTCGTATCGTCGGTGCCAAGAATCCAATGCATCTTCTCACACTCTATATATATCCTTCCGTCATAACATAGCGTAGCTGGCGGCTTTGGCAACGTACGAATTTACTACTACTACCTACTACCTACCTTACTACTTCTGCGACAGCTGTTTTGGTGCTCGAGTGTTTGATGTTCTATAGTTAATAATAAGTAACGCAAGAAAAAGCCGATAATACCTACTTCGATTAAACCTCCCTGACTCTTTGGTGTGCGTTATCGCTGTTCGTTGTGTTAAAAAAAAAGAACTATACGCTTCCGGCGATTTTCTTCCATGCTCCCGTCGACGTTTATTTGCCCATTTGAGTTTGGCTAGGGTGGTGATTCCTTTTTATAGGGGAGGAAGACGCGCGGGTCCTCACATTGGCCGAACAAATTATCGCCGCGCTGCCCGAGAGGATCAAGAGAGGAGAGGGTGATCCATCCTCACCGTCGCTGCCGCCTTCACCGCCAGCGCCACGGACGCCTCTCGAGGATGCCCTAATGGAGCAAATGGTGAGTCGTGCTGTATTATTATTTTTTAAACTTATGACACTTTAGCACTTGTCAACGCATGCATATTTCGTGATTTTTTTCTCCTTAAATATACACTTCATCGATTTAATTTTTTTAAGGTGGAAAGAGGATGTATTAAAGGACATTTAGGAATTTTTTTCATTCAAATATATTGTTATTATGTATTTTTTTATCAGTCGGCGTAAACAATTTTTTTAAAGTTCCTTTGCGGTTTCCCTAATTTCAACTTGTTATTTTATCAGAAACACACAATTTTAATTGTCTCTCAACACATTATATATAACGCGGTCCTTGACGACGGGAAAAAAATTAATAAATAAATTCGGCAAGATGGAGAAGGATTTTTTTTTATGGACATTTTTCTGTGGCGTAATCTTTTAAAAGAATGATAATTACTAAAAAAAATGTTGGAAAGCTAGGTAATACCTCAATTAATACTTTTTTTTTTCTTCTTATTTTTCCACAGCCTCTGGATTCCGGCGAGTTGTTCGACTCTTACCGGGATTGCACCGGAGGGGCGGCATCGGTATCGGACGTCGACGCCGATGCGAGTCCATCGAGTCCGTCAAGCAGTTGTCTCACCCCCGATTCACCATCCCCACCGCCAACGACCGCCGACTTTTGCGAGTTTCTGCAGCTCCAGTTGCAGCTCGACGGTGGCAACTCTCATAACAATCATTACGGGTATGCCAACGGCGAGAGATGCGGAGGTGGTATCGGTATAGGCGGTGCGGGTAACGGAGATGGGAGCGAGGCTGACTTGAGCAGGCTCACGCTATCGGACAGAGAACAGAGAGAGCTCTATCAGGCTGCGAGGATGATCCAGAAGGCCTACAGGAGTTACAAAGGACGACAGAGACAGGAGGAGGCTGAGAGACACGCCGCGGTTCTCATACAGCAGTACTATCGACGCCACAAGCAGTACGCCTACTACAGGTAGGGACTATGTTCATTATTAATCTAATATTAGCTCACAATTGCGTTCTGCATAATCCCTGGTAAAAAATTTAGAGCGTGACATTGGGGTCTTCCCAGGGCTAGATCAGGTCTTTTCCGAAACTTGGCAGAGCTCGAGTTGTCGCTCTAAAATTTTTTACAAGGAAGCAACATTTTTTCATCGATGTGAATTTATTTAAATAAAATACAATTTTATTTATGCTCGTCTCGCGGGCTAATCTGGTAGATCGGCAGACCAGCAAATAGATAAAATGTATTTTTTTCTGTGGGACTATAAATTTTTATAAAAATTATCTCCGTACCTTTCCTTCTCGTACTATATCCATATTCGCGGCAGGAACGATAATATTATTCTGTAAATTATGCTCCGAAAATGAATCTCCATAGCTTCGCCCCTCGTATTCTATCCATACTCGATGCAGGAACAATAATAATATTCCGTAAACGATGCCCCAAGCATGAAAACAAGTTTGCAATTAATTTCGTAATCTGCGAAATGAGAGTAGCTAACACGATCAACTCGCGTTCCCGAGTGCATAAGACACGTTTCTCACTCTCCGAATGTTCCGCTATTATTAGTGAAATAATTAGGTATAAATCACAATAAGTAAGGTCGGTGACAGGTATGCTCGGTAGAAACGGAGTTAACGATCCGAGAGGGTCGACTTGCGATCCCCGTGCTCTATCCTGGTTGGCGTTAGAGTCTTCTTCTTGGTCGTCGGTTCAACTTGCGCCGAGGCCCGGAGACTCTCCGGGCCAACTTTTAATTGGCATCGTAAATAATTCGGAAACTTTGCTTCCGCGAACTTTCTGCCTTGGGCCTGACTGCCTCCCTCGTACCGTTGTAGACCGTAGCCCGAATACGAAATTAAGCTGGCATTAAATTAATACGACTTCGGTCTAAGTGAGAGAGAGCGTAGGCTCGGATCGTGCATAATGGAACGCTTCTGGAGCGTGCTTTCCCTACTTTACTTCCTTCACTTCCTCGGGTATTCGTCCTACCGAAGTAATGTGGGGAAGTTCAGGTAGCATCGCAAGTAGCAGATCCTGTATCCGCATCTACCTGTACTAATTGCAGACAAGCCACGAAGGCCGCTGTGGTGATTCAGAGCAACTACCGAAGCTACCGTGCACGACCCGGCTCAACGAGCACGAGGCAGCAATCCGTTCATCAGCAAGCCGCTCACCAAGCTGCCAGAAAGATTCAACAGTTCATGCGACAATCCAAGATCAAGTGAGTCGTAACCGTAGACCAGAGAACTAACCGACTTTCCTCATCGCCCACTTCCCCCATTACTCAAACTTTCAAGACGAGTTTGGAGTAGAAAGAAGACTTGATCCTCGGTGTCCCAAACTTTTCTCTCGACCACAGTCGAGCCTCCCGAATACCCTCATAACCATTCAGCTAGAAATAGAAAAACCAAAAAAATATTAAATATAATCTTTTGCTAACGCAGCCTGTCGTGGGATGATTCACGACCGGTAAGTTTTGGAATCTCTCCGTAGCAAGAAAAAAAATAATAATTAGTTAATAAATTCTTCGAGATGAATTTGTAGATTAAAGGGTATTAATGGATCCGGCGTTTATTCTGTTCTGCGATTAGACTGCAGAACGCCAGGGCCGTCGCAAACGGGAGCGGGAGGCCGCAGGTGCTCACTTCACGGGGGGCTGTTGTCCTCCAAAGCTCGCCCTCATCTAGCCCAGGGGCCAGCCTAGTAGCCGCCAGCCAAGAGACCACCTAGTCGACAGCCAGCAGAAACTGGCAGCCAGTGGTCCTCTACAGAAGCAGTGCAGACACGCTTAGAGTCGACGAGGGGGTGATCGACCTTGAAATACGGAACAAGACCGTGACGAAGAAGAGCTGGGAAAGCTCTAAAGCTCTTTTCTTCGTTGGATCGGCTCTCCATTTTCGTCTCGTCGATTCTTCACCGCGGGCTCTCGATAACTCACGGTTTTCCCCGACGTCGCTTCACCGACGCCCCCGTCCCTATTAACCTTCGGTGCAACGAGATTATCTCGGCGAGTCCACATTTTTTGGAACTCAAATCTTTTCCTCTCTTCTGTATAAACGTCCGAGCTATCCGACGGTGTTGTTATCATGCACGCGGACTTACCTGCGTCTCATTCCTCAATGAAGTAATCGAATGATTTTTTCTCCTTCGATAAAGTACGCTTGGACTCTGGTGACGAGTGGACGAAGAAGACGTGTGCGGATCATTAGGGATAAACAAAAGCGCCACGATTGTCGTTGATCGTCAAGGCGTTCTGTTCTAATTTCTTTTTCTCATTGTTGATTATAGCTTATCCGTTAAAGAGTTACGTACCGGTTGGCGTTTTTTTCATATATATTTATTTAACATTTGCGCACCGTTCCAGTTAAACGCAAGTACACGTACTAAATGCATAATATTGTTGAAGAATTTTCATTGGGATCTTTATCTATGACTCTCACTCTAAAGCTTCGTTGGAACTCTCGTTTGGCACCGGGCGAACTTGGTTATTCATTTATTCGAAACAATCGATCACGCACCATTGCCGAGTCATTCTCTTGCTATATGACTGTTACGCAAGCTGTGACGATTAATTTATTCGCAGTCTTATACTACCTGTGCAAACGTCATCGCGTGAGCGGGGTCACTCGATGGGGAATAAGAAAATAAAAAGCAAACATTCTATATATTCCTTAATATTAACGCGACGATGCGGATCGAAGAGAGAAAAGTCTTGCGTTTGTCGCGATGAAAAAAATTTCTTTTCTTTCGTTTCACTATCGCGAGATAATAATGTTCGCTTTCAATAATCCGTGAATCTTGGCTATCATGTTGCTTCCAAAAAACAAAATGAGAAAAAAAAGTAATGAATTATTCTATAACGCTATTTAAGTAATACTGATTAGTTGGTGCGATCGAATAAGCTTCCGACCGCGTCGCGCAAGTCGACGAAACGGAAGGAAGCTTAGTCCGAGAAAAAAAAAACAAACAAGTAATCGAAAAAGTACAATTTCGTGGGTATTTACTTATAATAAATAGCTCATGTTTCCGAGTATAGAGAATTATACCGAGAGTTTGATTCAACGATCGGTAGGGCTAATTGAAGAATTATGTGGGAGTTCGAGCTAAGTAGTGTTTTATTATAAAAAGAAAGTTCGGTGAAGTTTGAGAGATTGAGGCTACGAATTGATCGTTCTCGTTTGTCTTTTTTGCCCTTCGAGATCGATCCTATATCAAAGAAAAAAAAACGGAATTTCCCGATTACCACTTAAATCATATTCTGCTTATACACACGTTGTTCATTGGAATCAATTGTTTCATCTTCGTGTGGACAACGACGGCCGTGTTGCCGTTGTGTTTTATCGACGGTCGTCGTTGTCCGAGAGGTGCGTTGTTGACTCGCTAGAAAAACAAAAAAGAAAAAAAGAAATCGCGTTTATCACAAATTGCAGTTAGCTATATCAATACTTAACGACGACCGCGGCGACATCGTGTGTGATGCTCGTGCGTGACGTACGTAATAGATATTTTTCATTCGTATGAGAAAGGAGCAAAAGAGAAATGACGTTCCTAGTATAGATGAAGACGATGATGGGTTATAAATGAAAGGGATAAAAGAGAGCTTACACTTGGACGATGTTACAGGGAATCGTCGGATCGTGCTATGAGTCCGGAATCCCGATGTGTGTTCATGTCGTCGCGTAACGTGAGAGATAAAACGAGAACAAACAAAAAAAAGATTTTTTTCGCACGCAGAAGTGCGATACTCGATGATTGATGTCCGAGCCAATGGAACGTCCAACGAATCGTGTCGACCGATGCTCGAGAGCAAGGAGGGAAATAGGGGGAGGGGGGAATCTTTGTACGCGATGAAATAAGGTCGGGTAAAGCGAAAGAGCTCTTCTTTGGGACGAAGCCCTCTGAACCTGCGGGGGCTGTGCGCTTTGCATCGCGCCATTACCTATCTTATATCTAAAGAGAAACGAAGCTCAATCGAGTTTTGGTAGTCGAAAAAAAAATTAGGCAATTTTCATTGATAAAAATTATATTCTCACTCCTTGAGATTCTTATATTAGGATAGGGAGGTGCGTACAATGAAATACTATTTGGGTGGTGAGGGCGATTGTGGAAACTGTCGAAGAAGAGCCCGCAAAGTAACGCGTCGTGTTTGAAGCAAAAAAAATGATGATATAATAATAAACATTGTGATAAATCCATGGTGATCCAAGAAAGTATTTCCGACGTTCCGACGCACTAAAAAAATGGCGAGCGAGTGAGGCGTCGGACGCGATTAAAAAAAAAATAAAAAATACAGACAGACAGACATACGAGTCCGGTGTTTCGGGCCCTTTTCGAGTTTAACGTCCTCGGGTGATCGTCTCCGAGAGTGGTGCGAGCTCGTTCGACTCGATTGTTTTGTCGATCCATTCGTGTCGAATTAGAATTTATTTATTTATTTTTCATTTTTCATACACGGCCGCTAATCTTCGACCTTCCAGCTAAAATTATTCTAGCATATCCGCGACGATCTATCGAGTAGACCGATCGAGACGCTGTTCGCGGAGATACATAAATATTGTGAATATACGTGATAATTTTGTTCATCACCTTCCCTTCCTAAGACAAAGGTCGATAATATTAGTGACAAGGCATTCAGGATTACCGAGGGTGAAAGGTTGGCTGAAGAGTTTTTTGTTTTATTTTTTTAATATCGTACAAGGAAACACGTGCGTTTTTTGACTCTCGGTACATCGACCCGTGACAGGGGATTGAGAGCGAGAAGGATAAGAAAAAGAAGCGAGATGTCAAGAGAAAGAAAAATAAAATGAAAAAAAATCGATTTAGCACGTAAGCTCCCAAGCTCAATCTACCAAGTTCCAGCAGCACGGAACGTCGAGGAGTACGACGATCTCGATTATATTTGTCATAATCTAGATATCAATTTAGGCGTTACGAATAGCGAGGTAAAATGCGGTGGGCATACGCGATGATGATGAAGATTAAAAAAAAAAAAAAAAACATAAAATATTGTACACACGAGTCAATTCCAACGAGCATTTTCATGCCACTAAGCTTAAAAATGATTATTAGTTGATAATCGAGGGGAGATAAGAAAAAGGTAAAAGTAAAAAAAACACTCTTTCAATCATTGTTAATTAATTAAATTAATTCACGATCCTATCGATACTTAAAGAAGATGAAGATGAAAAAAAAGATGAGACGAGTATATATACAAACTATTATTACATTCATATTTTTGCTTATTACATATTTAAGAATCTATTAATGAAGTTTAGCTATTGTGAGGGAGGCGAGGGCTCGGGTTAGAGGCTGAGCGGTTTTTAAGGGTGCAGCTTGCCGTTGTCGGCGAGTATTGCAGTCGGTCGCGTGGCAATCACGATTGTGACTTTCACATATAAATAAAGACAAATCGTGTAAGACGTCGATGATTATTATCGGGCGCAACGAAAATTGTACTTTGCTAGGGGAGGGAGGGGATTTAGAGGTACATAACGAGGCGGACCCGACTAAATTAGTGACGGTATCTTTCACTTATCCGAGACTTAAACAAATGATAAATAAAGTAAAAAAATTAAATAAATCTTTCGCAGTATTTTTCGGCCACCGTCGATTTTACTCGATCGACGCCGTGGATCATAGTTTCCCGTTACTTCAGTCGCATAATAACATTAACTAAAATAAATTTAAAAAACTACAAAATGAAAAAAAGAAAACCAAAACGAGAGGCGAGAGGCGAGAAATATTTACGAAATGAAAAGAAAAAAAAAACGATAAAAGACAACCAACACTTACTACATAATAATTAATGACATCGCTAGGGTAGGCGCTTCGAGGTACACAACTTTAACAAGTCACTTAAAACAACAACAACAAAAAATTATTCTCAAATATGAATTTAATAAGTAAAGGAAAACAAAAAAAGAACATTTTTAAATCTAAATAAGAAAGCCAAGAGTCAAAGACGACTAGATGATAGGAGCCGCATGGCCTAACTGCTGCCACTTTAATTAATTAATGAATTAATTATAACTTTATTACTACGCGATTTAAACGATACTGATGAAATGTCATGCCACTTTTCAAACTACTTTTTAGAAAAAGCAGACGAAATAAAAAAAAGCAAAAAAAAAACACTAGGCGTAGTTGAATTTTACTTCTTCGAATCGACAATGATATTATTCACGCTAGATACGGATTATCCGATGTCCAGTCTCCAGATTTACACCGCGAGTTCACGAAATGTCGAAATCTTCGATCGAGGCGGGCTTATAATTACATTGTCCGTTTCTTGTTCGTTTATTAATTTTTCGTCTCGTTTCTGTATTTCTATGCATTTTCGCGGTCTCTTCAAATTTCGCACTATTCTTTTTACGTAAACTTTCGCACGTACCTGTCACGGTGACCATTTGCGTCCAGCAATTGTTTCTCGGTTTTTACAAAGAAAAAAAAAAGAAAACTAGAAAGAAAATCGAAGATTCTCTATCGGGGAAAAAACGTCCAATTACGTATTTGTCTTCTTCTGTTCCAATCTAACGACACCCGGGATGATCTCAACTCTCTTCTTTTATCTGTTCGTTAATGAACACGCTCTTTGTTTCGAGGATAATTTCGACATTTTCCGGAAACTCGACGATATATTCTACGTCTCAAAACTCGTCGAGTGCCTTCGAACGTCGTTCTTCGGATCCGCACAGGATCTTTTATCGTTCGGAGCGTGTGCTCTGTTTCGCATTCGAAATCGATTAGAACCGGGAGGGTTTGCATATACAAAAGTTCGAAGGTAGCGCACGATTTTCGTCACGAAGAGAGCGTATATTACACTTACGTGCTATTTTAGTGTAATAACTAATAACGATACAGGCTCCATCTCTTGTAATATTTTTATTATCGCAAAACGTAATATTAAATTATTAAAGTAATTAAATAAATGATTATACCACTATTTATTATTTATTGACTAACGTTCAACTAATATTGTAAATAACGAAAATATTTTATCTATATTTCCGATCCGGAAGATCGCGAGAGGAACGTTAGCCAAATTACCTCTGGCCGTTTCCACGGTTGGTGATCGACGCCGATCGTCCCGACGACTCGCGATCTTCCATTGTTACACCATTTCATCATTGCATTTAATAAATTATATATTTATTGACGCACTTACCTTTTGAATTGAGCCTGCCCCGCCCGGCACCCGATTGACTCCCCAGTTCCTTCCTGCTGTCCGCAGAGAAGAATTTCTTCGCCGAGGGCACCGATTAGCACAGACTCCGATAAATATTTCAACGTTCTTCCGCAACAATTTATTTAAAGCATACAAACGGTACAAACTGTGTTTTGTAACTTTGAGTACAAATTAAATTAAGTTATCTGAAATATCATGTGTGTCCGAGAGACAGAGAGAGCTCGTATGCTTTTGTCGATTCGGAGGGTGCGTTTTTTTTCTTCTCACCGGTGTCTCCAGATTCTCGGGGTCGGTAAATCGACGTAAATGCACACGGTTTCGAGGCCTCCTTCGATCAATAAATTTATCCGCGGAAATAGTAATTATTCGTCTACATCTCCCAATCGGGTTACAAAGCGGTTAGATTAATTAGAAACAAAAACAGGAAAAATTAAAAATAAATCATAGCAAATAACAAAAATTCGCTTGAAATTTTTTCAGTAGTTAATCGCGCTGAAGGAGAATGTTCGGTGTTGCCAGGTAACTACCGTTTTCGACAATTAAAATTTAACCAATCACAGGCCACACTAGCTTGTATTTTTTTTCCTTAATTCACTGTGCTGTCCAGTTCGTCTTTGGCACGGGTGGTCGAACGAGGATTAAAGTTGCGACGAATATCTCTCTCTCTCTCTTTCGTACGTCTCCCCCTCTCGATTCCACATCCCTATTGCGTTTGTTAGTCGCGTCGATCAGCGTGGCGCTCGCGTACCGCGTATATCCGCGAATCCGTCGGGGAATCCCCCTCGCGATCCGGGAATCTCGGGCTCCATCAGAAAACTTGCACGCGATGATTCTCGCGATCGCAGACGACGATGTTTCCGGCGGAAGTGACGGCGACGCCCTCGAGCCCCTTGAACTCGCCGTCGCCGCTTCCCCATCCGCCGAATGCTCTGAGAAAGCTGCCCTCCGGCGTGAATATCTGTATGCGATTGTTGCCCGAGTCCGCGACGATGATGAAGCCCTGGTCGTCGACCGCCACGCCACGGGGAAACTTGAACTGTCCCTCCTCGGAGCCCTCGGAGCCGAAGGACGTCAGCACACGCCCGTTAACGTCGAATATCTGGACCCGATGGTTGTTACCGTCGCTGACTATGACACGATTCGTGCTGCTCACCGCTATGTAATGCGGATGTTCCAGTTGACCACGTCCGCTACCGCACGAGCCGAACTTACCCACGAATGTTCCATCCGACTGGAACACCTGTTAAACAGCAAGTAATTTCACTATCGATTATCCCATCCCCTACGCGTCGCAGCGCACGGTCGGTCCCTCGGGTAGGTCGGTCCTCGATTAAGAAAAATACTGATCGCTCGAGCGTTTGGGGTCTGGATAAAAAAAAAAAAAAAAAAAAAAAAAAAAAAAA
>JAPYZC010002330.1:0-14984 GCA_030522665.1 Ichneumoninae sp. A BG-2022a
TGGTGGTCCCCCAAGTCAAGCTGATTCGTTCGCGGTCAGTACTTGGATGGGTGACCGCTTAGCCGTGCGCTAGCTGGCGCATCGACCGTTGAGCGGAAGACGCTTTCTTCTGAGACATTGGTGTTTCTGCACTTTACTCAAGTGCAAAAATACTCGTAGATCAGTAGAATATGATCGTCTGTACCGGCACGGGTTTTCCGTAATTTCCCCGTGTCCCTGGCAAATGCGGTACAGTGTAGCAAAGTCGGCTACGGACGCAATGGAAGTTAGGTAGCTTAGCTGAGTGCGGGTAGGGGGTGCTAGGGGGGAATCGGGATGGGGTTATGTAAAAACCCGACAGGGTATACGGTGGAATTGGAACGACAAATATTTAAAAAAATAATAGAAACAGGATGGCAAGCTACTGAATGAGTATCTGTAAGGCGAGTGGGTATTCAAAAAGTACGTGTACTTGTACTTGTACTTGATACTTGAAATCGTAAAAAAGGGCTTGAAGTATTAAAAAGTACATATGCACTTCAAGTACGTACTTGAAGTACCAAACAAGTACCCGGTACTGCAAGCACTGCCCAGCTCTGGTAGGACATGTAAAATATATTTTGAAACCATAATGTGGCAGTCCAATTTTTTCTATTTTAATACATTCTCTCCTTGCATTGTTCCTATGTGATGAGAAAGTAAAAATGATCACGGAGCATCGATTCATTGCCAGAAAAATTAGGAGAAAGATAGTAGATTTATATAGCTGCGAGAAAAATTAGGAGAAAAATAGTAGATATATTAGGTAAAAGCGAGAAAAGCGAATACGATTCGTCGAGTCGACGGGACGATATTAGACGAAATAGAATTGTTTTTAATTATTTTTTGAATATTGTTTTGCGAGCCCCTCCATGAAAGAAACCACCTGAATTGGAATCGCTGGTTGTCAATTATTTCGTAGTGCTTCTTCTCCGCCGCAAATATTTGATTGTGACATCCGATTTCGACATTGAAAGTTACATTCGTTGTTTCGATATCCGAATTTATATTTGTATTTTTAGTATTTGAATTTTGATATTTGAACTTTATATTTGGAGAAATCGCATGCATCGTGTGAAGTATTCGCGGGGGACGCGGGGGACGCTTCTCGTTCCCCGCGAGTTATTGTTTTTGTGTTCGCCGGCAGCGCTTCGCGCTGCCGATAGTAAGTGGGGTTATTATTCTACATCTCGAAATTGTTAAACGAATTGTAAATAGTATATAAGAGGTTTGTTGTCTGGGAAATTGAATCAGTGAGAAACGGGCTATGGATTTTCTTTGGCCATATGCAAGGCAACTATTTCGTTCATTTGGAAGAAATATTAATTTATAGTTTTTGTTAATAAAATAGCATACCTCCAATTGATTGGATTCGACGGTGTTGTTCTTGGGAGGTCGTGTGATTCCCCGAACCATCCCCTTAAGGTCTAAATTTCCTGAGCTAGTCGGACACTAGTCACTCGGCTTGGTTTTTCCCGAGTTAAAAGAAAAACCTGGCGCCCATATAATTGTTTTAAATCGTCGGGCGACCATTGTCAGCGCGCCTTTACCCGAGCACACCCGAGTGGTCGGGAACCATAAGGGCCGCGTAACACTATATCGTACCAGGATGAGAGCTTTGATTTAATGTTGCGTCTAGTAATCAAGAGACGTGGTAGCGTCTCGACGTCAAGGATTTAAACGAACGAGGTTTTTTAAGTCCTGATTTTTTAAAAGTCGCTCCCGTATATTTAACTCCAATCTGTCATAATTAAAATCTTTCGTTCGATGGCACTTGAAAGCGAAGCATCGGATCAGAATTTTAATGCCACATTTATTACATAATTCAGAGATTACATAATTACGAGATTTCCAACACGCCCAGTTATGATCATAACAGTTCGTCGGATGCTACTTCGGCAAATATGGGCATCATACCCTGGAGAAAGTCCGAAATTTATTATAAAAATGTCGTGTAGGTATCCGGTTCTTTCCAGCTGCTGTCAGTGGGCTTTATTATTATCTTGACTAGTACTCGGGCTTGCAGCATAAAACCAATTCTGGAATAAGAAGAAGAAGGTTATTTATTATCTTGAAAATCTATTAAAGTATTAAAGTATTGTATTAGTCATTATACGGTATTTATAAAATAAAAGTTGCAAATTGAAATTTTCATACGGCTATCTCATAATTTCCTTTATTCGCAGTTTTTTGGACGAACTCCTTGCGGTAGTGCCTTAGCTTGTTTTCGATTTTTTTCGGAGATTATTTAGCACACTACTTCCTTTAGTAGAAAAATACTACTTAACTTTGTTCGATTTTCCTGAAGGTCTCGTTTTGATAAACATATTTTTTTTTTTAGAGAATTTTATTTTATTTTTACTTCTTTGGGAAAAAGTGTTTTTTGCTTTTCTATGCGGTACCGAGATGAACATTTAATGATCTTTATAAAAGCTTGATAAACAGTTCTATAAGCATGTTGTGTAAACGTTACGAAGTCTTTTTAAAGCAGCACACTGCTTTATTCATCAATGCACGATTTCCCTGGATATCAATATCGAAGTCATCCAGAAAGTTATCCGTGTCTTGCCGGATGTCTTGCTGGTTGTATTCGATCCTATTAAAACATAGAGCAAGATATCCAGCAAGATGGAAAACCCAGAAAGACGACGCGTTAATGAACAGCAATTTACTACTGGCGAGAAAAAATCAAAGTACTGGTTAATGTAAGTAATGACATTGCGAATTATGCAGTCGAACAATTAGAATCGAAAAAAAGAGAACCTACGATGAAAGAGCATCAGTACTTATGGAGACGAAACAGCCGATTACAATTTTTCCGAAGCTCAATTCCCGCGGTGTCGGGGGCGGATTAAAGAAAGCGCGGAAACGGCGGTCCCGAAGACAGCAGCATCAGCCACGGCGGAATGCAATTTCCCGCGGGGTATATTCCACTGCTAAAAGAAGTCCACGAAGACTTTGTCACAGAGTGGGCGGGGAACACACACACCACTGTCTCCTTCACTTTCTTATCATTCTCTTGAACGAAGCATTCTCTTCACTGTGCACCATAGCTATATCGGTGGAAAGGCGTTCGCCGCAGGCGAATCTATCCACGGTGCGGTAGTATAGCTACTATAATCCGCAATACTTTTACCGTTGATCTTAGAAAATCGGTTTAATTCTCGTGGCGAGAGATTCGAACGAGTAAATTTCGTCTTGCGATAACTCACCTCCCTCGAATCGAATGAGAAGGTGGCAGAGCCACCCACTACTATAACTATGGATTCCGATAATTGCGAGAGAACTTGAAACTCTGTCGGGGGTGACGTTATACGGTTTTCTTCGAGTTTTCCATCCTTTCAACTGCATTGATGAGCGATATTATTACTTTTAATCTGCGCAATCATCTCGTTGTCGTATCATTATCCGGATGCATATTCTATCGATATGAGATGTTCAGAGTAAAATCCTTAAAACGAATGTATGCCTCTTGTCGCGATAAAAATACTTGCATGATCAAAATATAAGTGACATTTTTTTTAAATCACCTTACGATAATGTAATCGCATACCTTTAATTCAGTGTACGCCATCTACAGTCCGGTGTGAGTGACAGCCGCGGGTACGGGGTAAAAGTTTATACGAGGCGTCGTCTATATCGAGTATCGGATACCTGCAGGTTCATGCACATTAGATATTACATGTCACCTCGCGTGTTCCCGCATAACGATGAAAACTATTTGAAAGTATCGTGAATTTATAATTAACGATCAAAATCGTAGAATAACACGGGACTTAATGACTGAACTCAAAAAGTCAATTCGTATCAACTCTCGTCATCAGCTCTATTCTGTCACAACTTACGCTATGTTCAACTCTCGTCGATATCATCTCACTCCGATTTTGGAGAGTCGGCGAGTTGGACGGAGTAGACATCAATTCTCGTCGTGTGCAACTCTCGTTTGTAAGATTGTTTTCTATAGTTCAAATATCGAGAAACGATGTAGAAATTAAGGCGCCATCGATAATCGATTTCCTGTATCAAGTGTATAATAATCCCTGCCGTCGACGCGCATGCGTCACCAATTTGTATGGGCAGGTGCGAATAGTACGCCAAAAATCGTTCTTTTTCGCTCTGGGGACATCGGGCAGATCGGACCGTGGGACACTGTGACGCAATATATAATTCAGAGGAATAGCGAGCCGAGACTCGTGTCGGACGCCTCAAGCCGTGCGTGGCCAGCCGGCATAATCAACTGATAATTTGGGATCCACACCGTTATCGAGGTCTGTGAGCCCCAAAGCATAGGAAAGAGCCAATGAAACTGCGCATCCCCCATATTGTCAAGTATTTTTGGTAATTTATAGCAAAATTAAGATTATGGAAGTGTGAGGGAGACAAAAACAGAACAGATATCGGATAATATTAATTGCGGGTCGAAATGTAAATGTTGTATGACGTGAAACAAAATATGGAAAATGTACAATGTAGGTAAACGAAACAACTAACGTCGAATTAAAATAATCGTGTCAACTCCGTGTTTATTTGAAATTGTTTTTATGTATGATTTAGAATTCGTGCGATTCCCAACATTTAGAATCTCACACGTTGATCTCAACCCTACCGGCCCTTGTGCCGATAGTTAAGTCGGGTTGCGGTCGGTTATCTGCATCGAGGGCCATTCACGACGGTCTCACCTCTCGAGCTCGGCTCAGCTCTCGTTATGTTCAACTATCGTCAATCCTAATTCATAGCACGATTTGGAAACGTTGCTAGACATCGGTTCAGTTCTCGTCCTGTTCAACTCTCGTCGTTCCTAACTCACAGCACATGCAGCTCGAAACGGTTTCAGTGATTCTCGATGCCTTCTGTTTTATAAAAAATCTATCACACGCGCTCTAAAAACTAACTGCTCTAAATGGTATACAATACTATCGCAGATATTCTGATATCGACAGAGCATTGCGATTCCATACGAAGGTATATAAATATATATTTTTTTTTATATTGGTGTATGTTGTTAATATTCTTAATTTGTGAAACATGATGAGGAATTGCACATCATAGTATGTAGAAACACTTCACCGGTTCCATAGATGTATTGGGCGACCGTATTTGTCACCGGCTATATTGAACCTAATAAGAATTGAAAAATCATAATGTGTATATATGGGGTAATACATACCATTTCGATCTGGGTCTAACCCTGCACATCTTTGATTGGACCCACGATTTTTAATATGACAGAACTAATTCTCAAAAGTACACATATTTTTTATTAGATTAAAAAAAATGGTTTATAATTAATTATGATAAAAAATAAACATATTGATCACCACAATGTAAAAACCTGAAAAATTCTGAAAAATCTTGTGTCATATAAGTTTTTGAGCCGGAGTGGGCTGTCGTAACCTATGTGTTTCGGAAAAAATGGTAATCCAAATTAGAAAAAAAAATCAATCGATTATGTATGGGTTACCGCTTGACCATTTTTTTACGCCACAGTGCACGCCGTGCTACATGTGCTGTGAGTTAGGAATGACGACAGTTTAACAGGACAAAAACTAAACCGATCTTGAGCTGCGTTTCCACATCGTGCTGTGAATTGGGATCGACGAGAGTTGAACATAACGAGAGCTGAGCAGAGCTCGAGAGGTGAGACCGACGTAAATTGACCCAGAGGTGGGTAACCGACTACGACTCGACTTGGCCATTGGCACGAGGGCCGGTAGGGTTGAGATCAACTAGGGTTGCACATGACGAGAACTGATGCGCACTCAGTCCAACTCACCGACTTTCCAAAATCAGTCTCGTGGTCGTCGCAGGGGAATGAGATCAACGAGAGTTGAACATAGCGTAAGTTATGACAGAGTAGAGCTGATGACGAGAGTTGATACACACGCGAATTGTCATAACGGAAACAGCCGCTTCCTCCCGGCGCGTCATCCCAATTTGGGCAACGGTAAAAAAATTGGTCATCTCAACCATTTCAATGATCAGTACAACTAATTAGGGTAAAAGTGGTGAATATGGCCCACCTCGATTAACACGTAAATCAATGATATATGGACCGGGCCATATTCCCCACTTTTACCCTAATTGGCTTGCAACCACATGGTAGCCGCAAAAACCGGGAAACGTCAGGGAATTTAAAAACTCGTCAGGGAAAAAGTAAATTGTCGTCAAACCTTTTATAAATAAATAAAATGTACATAAAAGGAAGCTATGAAAAAAAACACACACACAGAATTTATCATTATACAATAATTAGGCATTTTCATTTACATAATTTTTTTTTTTAATAGACGTGGTTAGAATTTTGTTCCGAGAAATTTTTTAATTGGTCAGTGAAAAGTCAGGGAATTTTTTTCAGGGGAAAAAACGGCTACCATGAACCAACTTAGTTATTGACACAACCAATAGTTTTAGGGCTCAATCGATTTGTTGTCTGGCTGTAAGTATCCTAAGAAATTGGCTGGACCAGACAATCCTTTCTTCAGGGTCTCGAATATCGCAGACTACTTTTGTCGGCGGCTCCATTTTTCTCTTTTGGGGCTCGCGGTTCTCAAACAGTACAGGTATGATTAAATGTAAAATGTTTCGGCTGGTCAAACACAACAGGAGCCGTCGAACACGAGTGGCGCCTCGCTAAGTCGGATCACCGGATTATAGATGGAACAATCTGTCAGCGTCTATCTCGCACGACCTTCTGCAGCAAAAGCGGACGAGAATTGTCTAAATCGGAGCACGTTCCACCTTTATCCCTCTTTCATCTCGTTACATTTTATAGTTCTGTTTGTCGCGTTTCCAACGTTGCCGGAGAGTACAGCGCGATATTTCAAAATCACATTTTCAGCATATAGGGTTAAAGAAACAAGGGCTTTTTTCAATTGAGTCTCGTTCGTGCTACGATGGTACATGATTAAGTTTTGCAACGGGTTCAGAGAAACCCGAAAGTTGAACGACCGAAGAAGGTTATTAACCTCGAGCTAAAGGTAATTTGACCTGCTTATACCAGAATTTAAATTACGATATGACGGTTATTGTCAGACCGTAGGATCAAACCAGACCCACTCAAATACTCACCTTGCATTAATTACAGCGATGTTATATATGCAACCTAAAACTACGCACATTTTGACATTCTACATGAATTACATTGGTAAATTGAAATGTTCATAAGTCAAACCATACTCTATTGATCTTGAAATGTTCAAGTACGACGCAATATTTTTAGAGTAACCGACATATCCATTACCGATTTTTGTTATATTACGATACATGTTACAAAATTACATGTATCAACGATAATTTTTTGCCTACTGTGACAAACTTTATGAAAACGCTATCATGTGTCAGCGTATTTGATACATATACTTTTCGTATTTAAATAACAACTACGTGAGAAATTGGAATAACGCTTATTACATGTATGAAAAAGTGACAATACTTGTAGTATCAAAAGTCGGTAGATCAACGGTGTAGATTCAACGTGCTCGAGTGGCAGTCGTTTGCACAGATGGCAGAGAAAGGTCCTCCGATTCGTGTAGCTTTGCCGTGCTCACCACGCCAAACGTTGACCACATATGGTATTACTATACAATATACCTACCACAATATGCTGTACGTACGCGAAAGAGCGAGAACGATGACACGGGGAGAGGATTGCTATGTTTCTGCTGGTGGTACTGGCCAGCAGGCTGAAGGCCTCGAGTGGCCTGCGGTGCTACAGAGTTCGAGGAGGAAGTCTCGAGGTCCTTTCGCCCTTTCGCAGTGGTACCGATGTGCTGCGGCGTGGCCGGTTTGTTTGGCCCCTTGGAGCATCGCCAAATAGGAATTGGCTATTCACCAAGCCAATGGTACCTGAATTACCGCTGCTGCACAGCGTGCCGAGAGGCGTGCGCGCCCCCGATGCCACACCGACTACTACTCTGTGGGCTCGCGAGCGAGTTACCATTCACCCTCGACTGCACCATAGGGTACAAGAGGTCGGCGCGTTCACTGTCGTCGTTGTACATAGAGTGTCGAGGTTCTCCGTGCTTGTTACGCGTCGTGTATTCGATTATCTGCGTCGTGGTTTATTACCAAGCCAGTAGTTGACCCCCGTCACGTCGTCGCCTAGCTGGTTCGCGCCCCTCGTCGGCTTGCATACGGCGCTTCATTCGTTCGGTATTCAATACTTCTCCCCATTCTCGTGTCCGTTCGTCTGTTTCACGATCGGTTTCCATAGCAAGAATTTTATATCGGATTTCACTCGCCACATTCATTACGGGCATGTGTAATTCCGTGGTCGGTAACAAATCCCTATTTTCTACGACACTGTTAATATTTCGGACAAAAGCAAATTAGGTTTTCATGCATCTGCCTACGAAAGCCGAATTTGCTTTTGGCAAAAATATACACAGTGTCGAAATATCCACAGTGATTTTGTACTAACTGAGCGCGAGGACGGTCATCGGGAGGATGTTTCACATAGTCCTAAGGAAGTCCTTGCGAATAGTCGTCACTTCGTATAAGTTTCAGAGAAATGAGAGGGAATTGTAAATACTTTTCGATGGTACACTGAGAAAAAATTACATGGTAAAAGCAACAATACTGACGTTTACCATAACACATAGTTCCCAAGAGGAGCTTCTACATTTCGTAGTTACTACAATGATAGAAAATCACAGTCGCAACCATAATTATAGTTCAACCAATTGCATATATACTATCAGAAACGATCAATATAGACGTTCCCCCTGGGAACTATTCGTTACGGTAGGAAACACTATCTTTTTTCACAGTGTATACAAATCAGAAACTAAGCGTATTAAAGATGCGGAGGAGACTAATTTTGCATAATAATCATTCCAACATGTTATTAAGAAAATGATGAAAAATAAAATTGTTCAACAAATCTCCCGTAATCATAACTGTTTTTATGAAAGTATTCGTTGATTTTTCTGAATACATATGAATTTTTTCAGATTGTTAAATTTAATTTGAATTTTGTGATTTTTTACACGTTCTTCCCATATAAAAAATAAGTGTTTGCGATTCCCTCTCATTCCTCTGAAACTTATGCGAAGTGAACACTATTCGCAAGGACTACCTTAAGGATGTCCAATGCTCCAATGATATAGTAGTGAAAAATTACAAGATCCGATTAACGGCGTTTTATTCCTCATTCGGCATCGTTTAGCATGATCAATCGTGTAATGGCAAAATTTATCATAAATGTAATGTTTATTCTGTAACAGGAAAATTAAAAACGGATACTCTTTCCTCGACATCAACGCTCGTTTCAACGCCTCGAGCATTGTTGAGAAAATACCACATTATCAAAATTTAATAATTATATCGTAATTCTGGTCATTTATGTAAATCGTTAATTTTATACCGTAACTATGTATTATTATTCATGGATCGACAAATACGTTACGAGAGCCGCCACCGCTTATGTAGGCCCTATAATAATGAATATGCCAGTCATACAGAGATCAACAATTGATGGTCACTTCGCTATTGCATGTGTTAGAGCTCGGTAGTCAACCCTCGATGAGCCTTGTCGTTATACGGAGAAATAATTCATTTATTAACTGTGTGTTACTGTTCATTGGTCGTATTGTCAAAATATAAAGTGGTAAAATTATGGAATACGGTCCAACCGGAACAAGGATCAGTTAGTTCGTTGAATTGGATTGGACACCTCAATACTAGATGTTATTACGTCTAGTATGAAACACTTACGTAAATCGACATTATAATGAACTTATATATCTTTACCTCAATTACTTTTGTATTTTCTACCGAGTTTTGCAAACACGTCAAACTCGTTGGGCCCTCCAAGAGAATCTGCCGTGTGCCGTCTCAATATAGGTAAATAATAATATTCTAAAGGTTACTAGTTTTGGAAACTACTTTAATTTAGTCAAATTGAAAGAAGCCGTTCTCAATTTATTAGACGTAAATAACATTCCCACTCAGCGTACTATGAGAACGCATGAGAACGCGTTCTCATAGTACGCTGAAGAACGTTGATGGTAGACGTAAAAAAAAATGTTGACGAAACTTGGCACCCAGTTTCTGTGCACCATGAACGGGGTGTTTTTAACGTTTTGTTAATATTGGGTGCGAATTTAAGAAGACAAAGATTTTAAATAAAGACATGCTTTTCTATATCGAAATGTCAGCGAGATATGTCGTTGTTATTTTCTTTACCATCATGCACGACAGCTTCCTTCTCTTCACATCATATATGAGAAGCGCTGCTCTTCTACAGAAAATTTTAGATCTTATATTATCTTATATCTTATATTAATACCATGCCTCGTGTCATCGGGGTTGTAGCCAAGTCGAACTTCATAGATTTTTCTCTGAGAAAAATATGTCACGGAATTCTCTCCTTCGTAACATCAAACCTGCCCACAGCAAGCACACGTTTCATAAGAAGTAATCAGTGCTCAAAAATCGAGAGTTGGATAATATAACTTTGTGACATTACTAAAACGCTACAGTAGAAAATACCAAAGGTTTGCATAAAACATGCAAATCTGCAAGTATCGAAGTGTAAATGTAACAAACATAAATGTCGATGGAGTGAATTGCATTTGAATCACATAAACTACTTTATTACGAATCAAAGCTCATAACAGTCGTAACTTACGAATGAGGCGAATTGACAGTGCCGTTACAATCTGCGGATCTGACGCAGCTTGTCAATCCGTCGTTATCAATTTGCCTACAAAAGTATTAACACGTACTATTGAAAAACGTCTATTCGGAAACGAGAGCAAAAGGTAATCGCTGTTCACAGATCAGCAAGCATAACCGGGTTATATTGGTTCGGATCCGAGCATTTCAACTTGTTGAACCCGCAGCAATGCTTCACAGCGCAATCCCGAGTGACTATAAAGTGAATATAACGCTTCTCGAGTTGGAGCTGGTTGCCGTCCGTTCACCAGCTGGGCATTCCTCCTTCGAGCTTCACGTCCATCGTCACTTTTGTTCCGTTGAGCGGACACAACGGCGCTTCGCGTGAATCTATTCTCCGACAGAAACGACATGGACTCCGTCCGTGCGGATACCAAGCGGGAGCTTCGATCGCCGGGGAAGCCCATCGTTGAGTCTGTGCAAAAGAATAAGCGAAGAAGAAACAAAAGAGTGCGGGGTTGAGCTTCCTTCAGGCAAGAGAAGTATAGGAGAATAGATAGATAGAGTGCAGTAGCCGGCGTTTGCGCGAGCGGTATAGCGCCAAGGAGCTGAGAGGTAAGTCGAGGAACCGAGAACAAAACCCAGAGGTGCCACTCGCCATGCTTTATATGTATGTATATATAGTATACTTATACAGCACCGTGCAGCTCGAGACGCGACGGAAGAAAAATAGAAGCTCTCGTCCGAGACGAATTTTCACAGCGCGACAAGTGCTCGCCGTCCCAACCCTTCACCCACTCATCCCTCGGCGACTCACCTTATTCTCCGTTGTATATTCGAAGGATTTCCGTTAATGAAATAATTAAAATTACAAAGCTCCGTTAGAGCTCCGCTTAAGTAAGCTTCGCTGTGAGTTTTTGTCGCAGTCCTCAGAGGAGAACTCTCGACATTTCGATGTATATTCGAGTCTCCGCCGTGGCTGTTGGGTCAACTTCCTGCAGTTTTTTTTTATCGTCGCAAGGCGATAACAAGACTGTAATATGATAATGGAATTCTCTTGTTCGAATCAATAGGTTTTGAAGAATACGTTACGCACGCAGTTGCATTACCAATTCAATTGTCCTCCAATCGCGCAACTGCACAACTTGTAGGGGCGTTGCCGATGACTTTGTCGATCTGCCTGCTTTCGAACGATGGAGGCGCTTGTTGTTAGGACGCAAGATGGCCACGCACGTGTACTTTTCAGTTAGGGATAAAATACTGTAGCCGTTCCAGACATGGAGGCTTCGCTGACGATAGCAGCTTTGATACCCCTCACCTGGCAACGCAATGATTTCCAAGCGCTTGTTGTTGAGATACAATACTGTGGCAGTTTCAGATATGGCAACCTCGTTGATGATAGTAGCTATGATACCGCTTAAGAATTACTTGAAGTATTTGCGTGTTCATTGGGAATTACTAAATTAATGCTCCCCGTGGTATTCCTCGAAGGGGCATGTTATAACTGACAACACTTAGGAGGCCGTTATAGCACCGCGAAATGTCTTGTTGACAGCAGGTGAGATATATAACATCACCACTGCGGCCTAAGATTTCATCTGGCAACGCAACGATTTCCAAGGCTTTGGATTCTTTACCGTTAAAGATTATCCGTAGACTGCGGGCTTTACTTTCCCTTCGTTTTTGGTCTTCTCTGCAAAATAACGTATTGTTGCTTAAAAAGCTAGTAGCATGAAAATTGCGATTTCGCAATAGCTTTCGAGCGATCATACAAAAAATTCGCTTTTTATGATGGTTGCAGTGGTTATCCATTGTTGGCCACATGTCAAGTATCATATATATGTATAGGGTAAAAGTGGTGAATATGGCCCACCTCGATTAACACGTAAATCAATGATATATGGACCGGGCCATATTCCCCACTTTTACCCTATATATATTGATGATCCTTCGGGCTGCGTGATTGGTTTACATTGGAGGACGATATCTGATGCTCAGATCAACAGAGTAATGTATCTCCGATGGATCTGTCATACAAGCTAATACACTGTTGTTCTATGAGTATATAACGGTTGGCAATATCAACTGAAATTACCCTAGAAAACAGTTGCCTATCATCTAAAATTGGTAAACATTACATCGACTTCTAAACAGTCTGAATTTTTGTTGATTGTTCCGACATCGTCACTCGAACATTAACCAATTTTATTCAACTTAACATTTCCAACATTCAATGATTATTTCCCTTTGCTGAATGAAGACTTACACGCTGAAATTACCTCACCGGATAGAATTACCCAAATTGCTCTTAATTCATATCCGCTTGACGAAGGCGCGAGCTTATTCGATTAACTCTATCTCTTGGTATTATCACGTCCTGCGAATTTTCAACGAAATTTACTGACGCAACTGGTTAAAAATCCTTAAATATTTGATAATAAAATAATAAAGTCACAAGGGATATAAAAACAATTGTCGGGTCATAGTAAAAATTACATCAGCAAAATAACCACTGATAGGCAATTGCGTGTCAAATAATTAATAATTACGCAAATAAATCGCTGAAGGATTCTATGCAGTGATTGGCATAGCAACAATCATATAGGGTAAAAGTGGTGAATATGACCCACCTCGATTAAGACGTAAATCAATGATATATGGACCGGGCCATATTCCCCACTTTTACCCTAATCTATTCGACTCGCTCGTGATGGTCGTCGACAGCGAGATTACCTAGGGTCCATACTCATTGTCTTAATTAAAACGCACAAGTAACGTGAACCCTTCCCACATGCCAAAGGAGATGACACCTTGTCGCTCCAACACGCGGAGCGAGGCGACTCATGTACGCACACAGCGATGTAGCCAAAGAATCGGTGTAACTATCTCGAAGTGATTGATTGAGAAAATTAACGTTGGCGCTAACCAATGCAGCACCTCTTGGAGAATAATTATTTGACAATTATTAACAACATAATAAAAAATTATTAATAATAAGATTATTTGAGTAGAATGTTTATGGAACAAGGCAGGTAAATAAATGATCAAATAGTAGTACTACAAGAATTTCATTGACCAGAATGTTTACATGATGAAGCGGGTGTTTACAATTTTTACTTGACACCGCCGAGGTGTTAAGTAATTCCGAAAAGCGAGCTACGCTCTGTATGGCAAAATTCTGACCATAGACCTGCGCGGTTAAATATTCGGTCATCGACATAGCTTGTTCAATTGTATCGACATAGCTTGAACGTGTAAATCACCTGGGAACGAGAACGTAAAATATAATTTCCGTCTGTACCAAAGTATCGTTGAGTCCACATTTGTTCTACATACTCTAACACATGCGACGAGCTACGAAATCTCAAGTACCCTCTCAACGCATCACTTCTATCCAAGGCGCTGTAAGCTGAGGTCGTCGTCTCTGATGCAAAGGATCAACCCTTGACTCTAAAATGAGACCGCCGTGATGTTTCACTCAGTGCGAATTTACCGAAAGCTCGCCGGGACATAACAGTATCCTTCTTGTTTAATCTTACAATATATTACACGTTAAGAGTGAGCGGGTTTCCATGAAGTGACATTCGCTTAAGGCCTTATATACGCCTTATTAAATTTCGACAAATTTCATTTATTTTTATTTTTGATTCCATTTGCTTGAACGGTTAGGAATATTTTAAGCTTTACAGAATTGAAAAATTCAAAAAATTGTTAAAATTACAACATTTGGAGCGTAAAAACTTTAATATTCTTGGAAGCAAGCAGGTAGCGGCGGTAACTGGCCGCGCTATACGGAGACAGGTGCGCTAGATCGGCAATTTCAAAGCCGTTTTTACGCGATTGACTTTTTTGAACCTTGTGAAAGTTCTAACTTTTGAACGAACGTTCAGATCGCTTTGGAATTTTTACAACATATTCTTAGTATCATCACCTATCGTGTGAACCACAGGAACAAAAATTTCAATGACACAAAAAAAATATAAAAAATAAAATACCGCCAAAAAATTGAGTTAAAAATGTTAAGTTTCGAATTTTTATTATAATAATAAAAAAAAGGGTGAGCGTGGCCGAGTGGATCGGAGCGCGACTCACACGCCGTAGGCCCGGGTTCGATTCCCGGCAAGCACCAAGAATTTTCTGTGGTGTTTTTTCTGCGAGACAGTGGTTCGGATCCCACTTAAATCAGTAGGTCTACGGAAGGGGACAGCACCTTGGTCTGGCAAAAACCAAAAAGACTGTCAAATCTCTCAGGTTCGAATCCCGGGTCCGAAGTCTCGCTGGTGATCGCCAAGGAGCAGTGACGTAGCTCCAGATATAGGACGTACGAACTACGACTATAGCTGTATGCT
>JAPYZC010002331.1:0-14984 GCA_030522665.1 Ichneumoninae sp. A BG-2022a
CACTGGTTTCGACGACAAAACCACCGTGTTGCAAGTTTACTCGAATTTAATTCAACCGTGGTTTGTACGGTGGTTTGAACGGTGGTTGTTTAAAAAAACAACCGCAAGTTCTCCTCCGAACATTTGGGCCCACTGGGCCAGTAGTTTTAACAGTGGTTTGTGCGGTTACGTTTTGACAATAAACCACCGTGGTTTTCTCGATGGTAACCACCGTGGCTTCTCAGGTGGCCGAGACCGCTAGGGCGGTAATGACCAGGACGTTCAGCATCATCCCCCTGGTTTTTCTGAACGTCATTCGGCAATAATCTTTATTTGTTTTTGAGCTTGGGGAAGCGTTGATTACCGAGGGGGAAAATGTCAACATTTCTGAATGCATTTAGGTAACATTGAAATTTCCCTTGGACAGTTTCCCCACTGTTTCTGAACGCGTTTTGGTTACATTTCCCACCTCGGGGAGATTTCTGAACGCACCCTAACGGACGCAAAACGAGCTTTCCGCTTGCGCTTCACTCTTGTCAACTCTGCGTGTCACTTGTCTCTTCCTGTCGAACCCAGAGTGACTTTCTAAAAGCGCGTCAGTCTGCTTTTCCAAACTTCTCCCGGATATACGAATAAAATGTGATCGCAGCAAAGAAGCAATCAAGAGAAAAAAGATAATAAGACAGAGAAAAAGGAAGAGAATAATAGAGAAGTAACGGAAATGGCGAGAGACAAAGGAATATGCAAGGTCTCTCAAAATCGGGCAAAGATGGCGGATCATCAAAGTTGCTGTATTAGTTGTGCAGTGCACAACGATGATCTGGAGGGATTGAAAAATTTGCTCGACTCCTGCGTCCTCTCTGACTCGCAAGCATGGTATCTGGGATGCGATTTGCTTCGCAAAGTTGCATTCCGGCCGCACCGGGTCAAGAAATTTCTGTTGGAAAGCGACGATAAGGCGAATAGCGAGAGCGAAAGCAAATGCGAAAAGCCTCTCTATTGGAACGGTACTCCGCTTCGCCATGCTGTTGGGACGGACAGCATTGAGATAATGAAGTCGCTGCTATGGATGAATCGTGACGTTGACGATCCAAGATCGCACGACAACTTCGCTCCGCTCCGTGTGGTCGCCCAATTGGGTAATACACAAATAGGCGAATTACTTCTCGATCACATTTATCGTAGAAAGACACCGTCTCGCTGTGCAGTACCGAGTAATTTGGAGACAATAAAGTCGCTGCTACAGGCGAGCGTTGACGATAATAAAAGATTAGACGGAGATTCAACGGCGTTCGAAATAGCTACCCAGTTGGCTACAAGGGAGATATCGAACCTTCTTAATTTCAAGAACACCTGGCTCTACATCGCCGCAGAGGCAAATAACACATCCTTAATTCGGACGCTGCTGCAGCAGAATGCTGACATCGAGGCAAGATCGCACAACGATATGACCCCGCTCCATGTAGCCGCTCAATTGGGTCATACGAAGTCCGCTGAAATTCTTCTACAACACGGAGCCGGCACAAATTCTGTGTGCACTTCGGCATTGTGCACGCTGTTAGACGCTGCAGTTCGGAAAGAAAGAAAGGCACTCGTTGAGTTACTTCTGAAAAGAGCAGCCATAGTAAATGTGGACAATGACGGTATGCTGCTCGACCTGGCAGCCACACGGAACCACCATGCAGTTGTCAAGCTCCTCTTGAATGACGCCGTTGATATCGATGCGCGAGTTGAGAACAATAAAAACATGCTGCGTCTTGCAGTCAAGAGGTGGAATTTACCACTGATAGAGAAGATACTCGAAGCACGCTCCGATTTAGATCGGAAGAAACGGGTGGACACGCAAGGTGACATGTTGGAGGCTCTTCAACAACATGGATTTAGGGTCGGCGCCGAAGCCACAAAAGACTGCATCTTGTTGCATTACGCGATTCGATCCGGGTACCTGAAAATCGTCGAATACCTTTTAAATTTGGGTACCGACTGTAACGCTAAATGTCTGCTGACAAGTGACTCTGCACTTCTTCACACCGCAATTGCCTACAAGCGCATAGAAATCGCTACGCGGCTTATAGAACACAATGCCGATGTAAACGCCAAAGATGGAATTGGGAGGACTCCTCTACACCTTGTCTTGCACATATTCGACGCGGACAATACCAGATTGACAGACATCATCGCAATGCTTTTGGTCAGCGGGGCCCGAGTCGACGAACGTGCGGAAGATGGAAAAACGGCTCTTCAAATTGCCGCTAACGAAGGATACGAAAAAGTTGTCCAACTTCTTCTGGAGCACAAAGCCGATGTGAATTCCGTTGACGACAGGATGGAAACGCCGCTACATTCTTCCGCTAGATCGGGAAATCCAAAAACCATCAAGATACTCCTGGACAAAGGGGCGCTGGTCAACGCTAAGCGAAACGATGGAGCCACAGCTCTTCACGTCGCCGTCAAAAGGGGTCAAGCGGAATCCGTTAAACTCTTGATCGACAATGGTGCCGATACGGCCACTAGAGACCTTTTCGGAGTGACGCCCTTGCATATCGCAGTAACCGCCTACAGCTCAAATATTGTTGACATTTTGCTGAACAACTGCGACGATGTCGACCGCAGAGGCGAAGGTGGAAGAACTGCCCTTCACTTCGCTGCGGTGTACGGATCGTTCGCGTTTGTCCGTGCTCTTCTTGATCATGGTGCCGATATCAACATCCTGTGCAAAGATGGCTTCACCCCTGTCGACTCCAAGGACCACTTGGACGAGTGGGATAATCACATTAATAGTGATTACTACGTTCCCTATGATTCACGTAGCGAGAGATCAATAACGAACGACATCGAGCTGTACGATGATAGAAATGAAACGATGAATGTTTTCGTAGAGCACATAGCGAAGATGACTGCGCTGAGTCGTTGGGTCAGCAAACAAAATTTGGATGCCATTAAATATTACGATTACCAACGTTTTGACGCCCAGTGCGCAGTTGAGGTCGAATGTATGAGGCAGAAAAAGATAGGCCATACGAAAGTTTCGTATTACGATATATTGAAGATGGATATGAATTCATTAAGTTCTTATGCGCGAAACAAATATATCGCGCATGCTCTCGAGAGGAGGGAACACAAGGACGTGTTTCCTCTGTATTCGGCTATGCTTCACATGCGTTTCAAAAATGGTCAAAGGAGAGCCGGTCTGTTGGATTCGAGCTAGAAATCCTTAAGTTCCTTGACAGGATACGCTCTGCCGGATCTCCTGACTATGAAGTTATTAGGCCATTTGAGCCAAAAGGATTTGATAAATTTGGTAAAGTCTGGATCGTGCGACAATTGGTACTCACTAAACATGAACACAGCCCGAGTGTCTTCTCACCTTAAAGTACTTCATAAAAAAAAATTATCTATGATAGATTTTTTTATACGATTTCAAAAGAGAATTCACTATGGGTAAACGTGGACGTACTGTTAATTACATTGATGATGTCAGAGTTCATGTACTACTGTGTAAGTCGGGGATGTGTTGGGCATGTACAAGGCGAAAGCCGTATTTTGGAAATAAATGCTATTCTCTCTATTTTATATTATTCGTCAGTATCAAATTATTCCGCATCTCCTGAGCCTTGTTGGCTTTCTTATCGTTTGTTGTTTATTGACATATCATTGCATTGCATACAATGCTACTATTTTTAGTATTAACCCTGGTGAAAATCTTTCTCCGAATATATCTGAACATATATATGTGAAAGTCTCGGAAAATTTCTCTGAAAAGTCGTCTGAATTTCTTTCACTTTTCGCACTTTTCAGAGAGAGAGTCAAAGATTTTTCTGAATCCAAATATTTCTAACTGTTCCGAAAATGTCGGCTTTTCCCTGCCAGCTTTTTTGAAAACTTTGTTGATATTTTAAGCCTGTTTCTCTTCTATATTCAGAAACTATTTTCCGAAAAAGTCAAATTTTCGCTGAATTTCTCATACATACATTATTATTGCATGTATGTATTATTGCAACATGCATTATTGTTTACTGTTTACTGTTCGTACGAACACTTACACGAAAGATTACTAATCGTACGAATATCGGAAAGAGCAGATTTTAGAGTGAACTCGTAAGTTCTTTGAAATTCTCTAAACCCACATTTTCCGAGAACATCGGAAAACGTGAAGTACTTTCTACGAGGAGATACGAAAAACAACATCCTAAGGTAAGCGCTGCTATTAGTGGTCGATTAAGAATTACGCCACAGAACAAAAAAAAATATTCACACAAATATACATATCTAGTAATTGAAAAGGGATCTATCGGGCACAGAACACTTTTAGCTAACCAAAAACCTCCCAATGTAACTAATTACTTATTTTCCTTTCAAAGATATGATTAAAAAAAACAAATTAATGCCGTTGCTTCTATTAGTGGCACGTCAACACTGACTTGCACCCATTAGTGGCCGCTCGTTGTACCTATTAGTGACCACCGCGTGTCGAGTCAAGAGATTTCTTGAATTATAAACAATTGTCTATAGCTCAAGCTTGTCTCGGTTCTATCGTGATCGTAAAAATAAAAGGGCGATAAATTAATGTTTTTACTACATTCGATCTTCTTTAAATATTATTTTTCAATCTTTTTTTAAACTATTTTCACAATGGCTCCAAGTCGGCCACAAATAGGAGCTGCAAACAGTTCTTGTCTTCCTAATCCGGGCCACCAGATAATTCGGATAGATAATCCCAAAATATGTTTCAATCGTCAATAATCGTACTTGCGGTTTATGTGAACATGATCCGGAAATTTTTATGCAGCCCATCAATTATCACGTATAATACGACCATTTATTGCCACGAATAGAAACATTTACGTTACAACATTTCTACTTGTACGGACGTTCTTCTTAGTCGCTTGGCTAAGTCTCCCATTAATTACTATTACCTATTCGCTAAAGGTAATTTAATAGGGTTTTGCCAATAGTTTTAGTTACTCATGTACTACCATTTAATATACGGTAAAATATGTCATGCAGCTTCCCATTCGTTCAATGGTATTTTTGTCCCGCTTGCATTTCCATTCGCGAAAAAATAGATTATATATAATTATTCACGTTTCCACTAAATACCTAATAAAGAATATTGAAATATATAATAAATCATCTAAATATGTGTAATAAATAAAAAAGCTGTAATGCTACCGCAAAAAGGCTTCTATTATTAATAAATAATTTCGATCCTTAAGTTCATAGCTACTATTGTGGACTCATTTATCTGCAATTCATTATGTTTTATACCATGTAAGTGAAAGTTCCTACTCATCCACGTGAATTAAGAATAGTTAGACGTGCCATTAGAGATTCTCTAGCTTTTTACCGTTCGATTTAGTTCCCATTTATTCCGAATGGTAAGAAATACTATTTGAGCTGTCCCAGTTATGCTCCAATGGACTACCACTAATAACGAATGGAAAAAGTACCACAGGATACGTCCAGTTCACTTGTCGGTGAACTTCCATTAAGGTAGTACTAGCACAATGACTGTCGCCGCCTAAGTTCGAGAGAAAAAAGACAAAGATTACAGACACTTCTCGATGAGAAAAAAATCTGAAAAAATTCTAGCATACAAAAGGTACTGAAAAGATTGTTTGTGCATAATAATAATTTCAGAATGTTCATAATAAATGACTGAACAAAAAAATTGTGCAACAATTTACCCGGCAACCAAATTTTTTTTTATTACGAAAATAATTTGTTAATTTTTCTGAATACGTATGAATTTTTTCAGAATTTTACCTGATACTTGAAAATTACGATTTTAAACAACTTTTAACATAAAGGAAACGAATAACATTTTGGGATCATTATTATGGGCGAACAATCTTATCAGCATCTTCCATATGCTTGATTTTTTTCAGATTTTTATCCGATCCAGAAGTGTTTGTAATTCTCTCTTATTCCTCTCAAACTTAGGCGGCGTCAGTCGTTGCGCTAGTACTACCTTAATAACGAATGGGAAAAAGTACCAGTTGAATTTTCCGAGGAAATTGCCATTGGCCTCCTATCGGTAACGAATGGGAAAATGTACCTTTTAAATTTTTCTACTGATTTGCATGTGGAGTCCCATTAAGAATGAATGGTAAAAAGTACCGTTTTGATTTTTCACATGAATTTCTATTAAGGGGCTGCTGGACATTCCTGTTTTACCGACGAAAATAGGCGATTTCTTAGATTTCACTATTCATCGTTACTATGTAAAAAATTGTAGTTTCTACCAAAAATTAAAAGTAATCATACCTTACTTGTTTCCATTTTCGATCCAAATCTATGATTATGTAGAAGGTCCTACATCTTGTTGTAGAAACTTGTTATTTCTTTGAAAAATTACAAAAACAAAAGCCGTAATTTTTTCGCTTTTCATTTATGTCCGAATTGTGTCGTAGAAAGTCGTAATTTAATAGACGATATACTTTTTATGAAAAATCACAACTATTTCGGGTTGTAGATCGTTGTAGACCATTGTAGGAGTTTGTATAAACTTTCTACACTAAAGTACGACTTTTTTACAAAATTAGCGAGTTGTAGATCTTGGACACTTTATTGTAGAAAGACATAATATCGTAACGAATATCGTAGCTGACTATACGTTAAGACACACGGTATTAGTTAGGTTTGACATTAGGCGAACTAACGGACGATCGATACAAGATCGATCGTCACGTTAAACAGTCTGGACTGAGACGTCTGACCGAACAGACGTCTGACAGTTCATGCTCGGGATATTTAGATGCGATTGTACTAATAATATCCGCCCCCAAACTAAATACACGCGTTATTCATTCGCCCGGTCGTCACAATATATTATTGAAATGGCATTGTTACTCGAGGTTTTTTCGCCAAAAATACGGGCGCAGAAAAAAATTGCAGACGCATCAGTTTGCACCTCGCGGATTGCGGTCGAGAAATTGACAGCCCGAACTCGACCAAAGAGCAGAGAGGTTGGTCTCGGAATTAGGCTCATGATCAGAGAAATTAACAACTGTAATCAGAAGTTATTTCGAAAAGGTCCATTCATTCGGTTTCTTTGAATAAACTTGTTGTTCAGTTTTTGTCACAAATTTGAGTTTCACACTTAATTTGGCGACGATCCCAAATTTATCTGCCATAAATTTTATATCTACCTTAAAATTTATATTTGTCAACCTCGCGTACAAGATAAAAATTTGTTTCGGTTTTTCAGACTTGTATTGTATTGTACCTATCGACAAAGTACATTTGACGATCAATAATAATAGTAATAATTAAAGCGCTAAGTAACCGCGAATATATATTTTTATTGATTTCAACGATCAAATTAACGCTCATCATAAATGATAAAAAAAACAATAAAGTTTCTATACGAAAAATAGGATGAGGTATCGGATATTTACGAACCAAAAACACACTTGCATCTAATAGATGTTATTTTCTGTAGGAATATATTTTTAGCCGGGAATTCCATGTCGAAAAGATTTTTTGACAATTTCCCTAAAAACAACTGTAACCAATACATTTAATTGATTTTCAGAGAATTTCTGAAATTTTTCTCTGAGTTTCTCTGCTATTTACCAATTATATCTACCATTTTCTCGGCACAACTTCCAGCCGGCACAATTTATCAGGGAAATTCAGAGTATTTTCCTAAAAATTATGGAAAACTCAGATTTTTTATGATAAAGTACGTTAAGAGAAAATACGAGTTGTCTCTAAGATCTACTCATTCTGTCACTTGTACCACGAGTAGGCATAAAAAAAACTTTTTACTTTTCGGAAATGCGATGATTTTCTTACATAATGTTGGTTTAGAGAATTTGAAAGAATTTACCAATTCTGTCTAAGGGTCGAATTTTAAAGCATTAGTTTGAACTTAAGATCGCTCTTGAGATCCAACTTCAGATCGAAGTTTGGCCCGAACTTCATTGCATGCTTACGATCTATCTGAAGGTCGAACCTGACTTCACGATTAAGTTTGATCTTAAGATAGATCTTAAGTACACAATGAAGTTCGGGCCAATCTTTGATCTTAAGTTCGATCTCAAGTTCAAACTAATGTCTTAAAATGCGATCCTAAGATTTACTCATTCTGTTACTCGCTGTAAATCAGCGAAAATTTGCGATTTCCAGATAAATGTTCGAGGAAATAGAAAATTATTAGTCAGAGAAAAACAATAAAGTTCATAGTTATGAAGAGAAGGCGGCCGAGAGAATCAGAGATTTTCAAAACAATCACGAATATTTAGATTCAAACAAATCTTTGATTTTTTCTGAAAAGTCCAAAAACTTTGAGAAATGCAGAGGACTCTTCAGATAAATTTTCAGACATATTTAGAGAAATATCTTCACCGGGATTTGTCACATGTCACGGAAAGTACCAGAATGAATTTTATTTTTGTCTCATCTTGATACCAAGACTAAATTCGATTAATAAAACACACCAAATTTCGTTGCCATTCGCAGTCACGTCGGAAAGTTGTGTTTCCCGTCGGCGCAAAACCTAACAGACGAGCGGACCAGATGGACAAAAATGTGTAAACGGTTCCTTTGTATTCTAAGACATGCAAAACATGAATCGAGACCGTATATCTCACAATCGATTATTTATTTTTGGACTGCAATACTTTCTCCCTTCGCATATTTCATCCATCATGAGAGAGTAAAAAAAAAAAGTAAACATGGCGAGCAATTAATAAAATTTAATATAACTATATACATTGGTGACTTATTGAAGTACAATTGAATACTTTCGTTTATAAGTTAATCTAGAGATCTTCCCATCGATAATAAAAACGGTTAAAATTACAAAAAGTCGAACAGAATTTTCTGCTGACTCTAAAAACTACGACAAATCGCCAACCAGGACTTTTCGCAGAGATGCGCATCTTTCCGTCTTGATCAATAAATCAATACGTCTTGATCAATAAATCAAGCTCTTTTGTAATAAATTTAGCCCAATAAACTACTGTGCCGAGACTCGACAAATGCCAGTTTGTTGTTAAAGAACAAAATTGTTGTACCGAAATAAACGTACTTTAGCCAATAACAAAAACACGTAAACGGTAAAATAAAATGCATAAACTGTTTACAGGTTGCAATTAAGGATGTATCACACATACATTCCAAAAGTTTAATTCGATCCAAATTTCAATACTTGGCGATGTGCAAAAAATCTGAAAAATTCAGCCGTAATGATGTCAAGATCTTTGATTTTGCATAATAATTATTAAAATTATTAAAAAAATAAATTGTTCAAAAAGAAATCAGAAAACTGAGAAAATCAGAATTCTTGCATTTTTTACAATTCACACGAATTTTTTAAAGAATTTTTTTTAGATTCGAAAATGTTGAAAAGATCGATGTTTGGATATTTTTTCGTATCACGAATTCCGCAGTACACACAAAAAGTTTCGAGGTGATTCCGTAGTTATGGCCTTTAAAAAAATTCAAAAACGAACAATTCAGGAATTTAAGAAAATCGTAAAAAAAAAATCATATCGCTTCTAGAAAATCAATGAATTCACTTGAAGAGAGAAAAAAAGATTCACTGATTGTTTTTCGAACAATTTTTTTTACCAATTTGTTGCTAGCTCTTTCACATTATTATCACGTAAAATCAATATGTTCGTGACATCTTTAAGGTATTCTTGCGTCATGTCTGATGCCGCTTAAGTTTGAGACAGGAATAAGTCAATGGAAGGTCCTAAAAAGATTGTTTGTGCAAAATAACAATTTCAAAATGTTATCAACAAATTACTGAAATAAAAAATGATGAAACAAATTACCCGGTAACCTAATTTTTTTCTCATGAAAATTATTTGTTACTTTTTTTTGATTAAGTATGAATTTTTTTCAGAATTTTATGTAATGTTTGAAAGTTGGGTTTTCTTTATGTTAAAATTTGTTTACAATCGCAAGGTCCAAACATTACTTAGAATTCTGAAAAAAATTCAGACGTGTTTTCATAAAAATTGACAAATCACAATATTTATTTTTCAGTAATTTGTCAATAACATTTTGGAATTATAATGATGGAAAAACAATCTTTTCAGCACCTTCCGATATGCCCGAGTTTTTTCAGATTTTTATTCCATCGAGAAGTGTTTGTAATCTCTCTCATTCCTTTCTCGAACGTCGGGGGCGTCAGACATGACGTAAGGACTTCAGTTGAATTTTTATCAGATTTTTATTAGGGGTGTGCGAACAGCGTTTGAATTATATTGAATTGAATATTGATATTCAATTCAATATTTAAATTGCATATTCAAAGATTTGAATAATTGAAAAAATTCGTATATTTCGAATGCTTGTGAATAATGTTTAAAAAATTAGAATAATTCGCATATTCATGAATATTACAAAAAAAATCGAATATATCGAATAATTGTTATGAATTGGATATTCGAATGATGAAATTCCGGTTACAATGAAACTGACCACGTAAATTGTATTCATTGAATGAAGAATTTTTATTGCTACAAAGCCGAAGAACTTATGCTCGGTTGCAATTTATTCCCTTTTCCAAAGCTTGAATGTGTTCAAAAAATTCTGTTACAAATAAATTCGCATGATTTATCGCCTTATTTATAATGACCATTGTGCTCCATCATAAAGTCTCAAAATAATACATCTAATTATCGGAACAATTCGTTTACCTAACTGGAATATTTGGACTATTAAAATCATTAGAATATTTTCAACATTCAAATACGAATTATTCATATTCAATTCACGATGAATTACTCAAAATTATGAATATTCGCACATCCCTAATCTTCGTACCAAATCAGAAACTCTGTAAATTCTCAGTGGCCGAAGATCCGAGGGTGAAGAATCCTCGATCACGTTTCAATGTGAGCCTGCAGCTGACCCACCATTTTGCGTACCCACCCGGCCTGACTCTGTCCAGCCGACACATCGTTTCTCTCCTCGCTCTCAGCACTCTCAGTCTTTCCTCCGCCACTCGCTTCATCAACGCTCCTCAAACTGAGCTGCGACTTCGCCTCGAGCACCTGCCGAGCCGTACTGTGATCCAAAATCTTCCCCCGCGCTCTGAGACCGCTCGGCTTGTGCGCGATCGCCGGTTTGAATTTCGCGCCCTCGATCTTCTCGGCGCCCGCATCGTCCCTCGGTTTCCTCTTCGCCGGCACAGGTGGCGCCACTTTGACTCTCGGCCTCGCAGTCGGACTGCGCGCTCGCCGACTCGCGATCGTCTCCTCAACGTCGCTGAATATCGCGCTGTCGCGAAAAGCGTCGTCGCCCTCGGCCTCGACGTAGTTCTCGATAGTCTCGAAGGATCTCTCGTAAAAGCCATCAGTCTCGTTCTCGTTCTCATTTTTCTTGAGGGCCTCGGAGGCCAGTTCGGCGCGTTTGGATTCGGAGAAGAGAAAGGACGGATCCGCGTAGTCTGACTGGGCGATTCGAGCGCCCAAACCGGAACTGCCCTGTTTGTAGTAGAGATCGGGAATCATCGTCGTCGAGCTGCTGGCTGGAACGCAACCCACGACCGGATGGTCCTCGAGGTCTGACGACGACTCTCTGGACAATCTGAGTCTGCTCTTCTTCTTCAGCTTTCCGGTGCTGAGCGAACGCGAGTACTTCGTTCTCTCGAATTCCTCGTTGCTCTCGAGGGTCTCGGTGCTGAGGGTCGTTCGAAGACCCTGAAGTCTGCTGCCAGCCTTGGAGAAGACGTTCTTGAAAATGGCGCTTCCGAGATTGGCGCGATAGATCTTGTGATCGGGGTGAATGTTGGTCGATGTGACCGGCGCGTGGATCTCCGAGTAAGCGTCGGTGAGGTTGTCGTCGAGGCTCAGGAAGAAGGTCGACGACGACGTCGAGGCGGTCGTTGGAAATTTGGCGATTCTGCCTTCGGGCTGACAGGAGGAAGCGTATCTCTCCATGTCCTCGAGATTTATTTCGGCGGGCTTGTCCGAGGCGATCGTGAAGGGACGCTCGCTCATGGGTTTTCCATCCCTCTGCAGGAATCTGGCTTTCGTGATGGCGGGCTGCGGGCTTGGACTCAGCTGAAAGCTGCGCGGCAGCGAACCGGCTTTCTGAGGGGACGTCGGCAAACCCTCGCAGAGCTTCGTCAGCCAAACTGCCGGTGTCGTTGGGCTGTCCTCGTCGGCTTTGACCTGTTGGCGAAAGAAAGTTCGTTTTAATTATGACGATCGATAAGGCGATCGATGTTCGGAGAGATGCACGTAAGGTTAAGGGGCTGTCCACAAAGGACGTCCGAAAATTTTTAGTACACTGGTGAAAATATTTCGCTGACAATTTGTCTGAAAAACCCTAAACGGACCGTTTCAGTGATTTTCATCGATTATCCGGCATTGTTCTCTGCTATATGTTAAATATCTCTGCCATTTTCTCAGCACAACCTCCAGCAGTCACAATATATCAGAGAAATTCAGATTACTTCCTAAAAATTTCTGGATATCTCTGATTTTTTTTTTTTTTATAAAGTACGTTAAGAGAAAATACGAGTTGTCCCTAAGATTTACGCATTCTGATACTCGAACTTATTTTTTGGAAACCTTCGATGTTCTCGGATAATGTGGGTTTAGAGAATTTCAATATAAAAATCCCATAATACCCGACAGCTTGTGTGGATTTTGATCAAATTCAATGCCAAAGGTGTTTGATCAAAATATTATATTCGTGTGCAGAATTTCCGCAAGTTAGAGATACCTCGGACATTTGTTATCTTTTATGTAACTCATGTATGAAAAGTGCTACTTTATATGGCTGCCGGTCACATAAAGTACTCGACTCGAGTGGTCTCGCGTAACGTCTCGCGTGAATATACTAGGTTATGTCGAACGACTCCTCAATCTAAGTCCAGTATTAGCATCTTGTTTCGTGTTTCTCCTGCAATAAAAATGAGTGGAAATAAAAAAAAAATTGAAGGGCTCAATCGAGACGAGGCGTCGGAGGAAGATATCGTTACGACGTGCAAATAAATGAAAATTCTTAATAAAATTGTATCGTTTCATCTCGGGAGGCTCCGCCCCCCCCCCCCCGCTGCGTCCCTCGACCCCGCTTTGTTACTGTATCGTTTGACATACATTCGTTACATAATAGTACTTTGCGATACGAGTGCGGTAAAGCGGACTTTATGAGAAGGCTGCGAGTGAGTCGCACTCGTCGCACTCGTACCACAGAGAGCACTCGCCCGAAACGCACTCGTAGCCCAGAGATCACTGGCCTTCGGCTCGTGCCTCTGTGGTACTCGTGCGGCTCGTGCGACTCACTTCGCAGCCTTCTCATAAAGTCCGCTTTACCGCACTCGTATCGCAAAGTACTATTTTCGCGCGCGAGCCACGACCAAATCTGATTACGAAGAAAATCGTGGTTAAGCAGAAACAGTAATTTGTACTTTGCATTTTATAAAAGTACTTGAAGTACTCAAAGTACTCAAAGTACTCAAAGTACTCAAAGTACTCAAAGTACTCAAGTACTTAAAGTACTTAGTACTTAGTACTTTAAGAAATTTTCGGTACTTTGTCCAGTTCTGTTTTATCAAAATATTTCAACGAAAAATTTCTAAAATATTTCATAAATATACTAAATCTTTCATACATCTGAAATATTTCTGAAGCTCTGTGTATTTATTATTTTATATTTCGAGCTTCAAATTTAATCCTCCGCGCCTGATCTCAGTCGTAAAAAAAAGAGACCCAATTTTCTACAAACCTCGTTCAGACCGTCCCAGACGTGTTGAAGGTTGTCGTAATTACCGAAACCTCTGGATTCCTCTTGACCGCCCACTTTCGCAAATTCCTCCGGTGAATCGTCGATTCCCCTAGACTCAAGAGCGGCTTCCTCGTTCCCAGAATGTTCCCTGATGCGCAGTGCAGTTTTTATGATCTTGCTGTCGGTTACGATGCTCTGACGCTTGAAAGCCTCGAACATCGCTCTCTTGGCATAAACCCTGTTCGCGATGTTCTTCGGAACGCTCTCGTTGTTGTTCTGCGCTCTTTCGCTCTCCGTCCGAAGATTGTCGTAGCGCAGTTGAAGAGTCGGTTGAACGTCGCGCGGTTGCGAAGAAAATGCGTTCCAGGCGTTGTTGGTGCGGACCAGACGGCGATTCGATCTCGTACCGCGGTTGTCCTTGTTGTTGTTGCTGTCGTTGTTTTTCGCCGTTTCCGACAAATAATTGTGAGCGTTTTCGGCGTCGCTCTCGTCCGACGTGTCGGCCGATACGTGCTTGTTGAAACGCTGCTGGTGTCTCACGTTTATCGCGCTGTTGTTTCGCTGCTTTTCCAGCAACCGCTGGAACTCCTGATTCTGCATCAGAATGTGACCGACTATCTCTTCGACCGTCTGCGTCTGAACTTGTTGCTGCTGAGAGTTCACGTCTTTGGTTTCAGCTGGCGAATTTTCTATTTTTGGGTCGCATTCGGCGCTTTCGCGGATCGGCGAAACATCAACTATTTCCACTTCTGGCGTCGGAGATTGTTCTTCGGGTGCGTTCTCCTTCTGCTCGTCTTCGGACTGATTCAGCGAGACGTAGGACTGGAAACCCGGCTCCGACTTCCTTCGCCAATTCGCAAAACGGTCTTTGACCTTGGAAGCGCGAGCGTCCAACGATCTGTTCAGACTACGGTCGCGAGAACTGTGGATGAACGAGTCGTCTGGCTGCTTCCTACGTTGCAAGGCCGGTGAATTCTGAAAGTAGAGAATTTTATCGGTGGATCAAGAGATAATACTTTTTTTTATTAATAATTGATACTTTGAAGAAATATTTCTCTGACAATGTGACTGAAAAACTCTAACCGGACAGTTTCAGTGATTTTCAGAGGTTTTTCGAAATTTTTCTCTGAGTTTCTCTGCTATTTGCTACATATCTCTACCATTATCTCAACACGTCCTCCAGCAGTCACAATTTATCAAAGACATTCTGAAAAATTATGAAAAATTATGAAAAATTATGAAAAATTATGAAAAATTATGAAAAATTATGAAAAATTATGAAAAATTATGAAAAATTATGAAAAATT
>JAPYZC010002332.1:0-17671 GCA_030522665.1 Ichneumoninae sp. A BG-2022a
ACGCCAAGTACTTAAAACGTTCAGAAAATATGTTTATGGAAAAACCTCTTAAAAATTAAAAAATCTACCAAAACAGATGTTTATCCGAACAATAAAAAAGAAATATATGTGTATCAAAATGTAAAAAAAAATCGAAAAAAATCAAATCAAACCAGCCAAGGAGTATTACAAAAATCTAAAAAAAAAAATACAAGATGTAAAAAATCTTGAACCAAAAAATTTTGCGTGCCAGTTTTTAAAATATAATTTTGAAATGAACTACTAATAAATGTATTTTTTTTTTAGTTTTTTTGTAATACTACTTGGCTGGTTTGATTCGATTTTTTTCGATTTTTTTTTTAAATTTTGATACACATATATTTTTTTTTTATTGTTAGGATAAACATCTGTTTTGGTAGATTTTTTAATTTTTAAGAGGTTTTTCCATAAATCAATTAAACGTCAATTATATGTAAGTCCGAATGAATGAATATTCATTCGGACTTAGACATCAATTATACGTTATTCACCTCGACCATACCTGACGATCATGACAATAGGTAGGCCGTATCACCCCGCATTACCCTAACATATACAGTCGTCTACTTTTACTCGCCGTAGGCTATCTTTAGCCATCCCTTTTTGGTCCAGCACACTGATCGAGCTGTGCCCTGTGCCCTCGCATTATAATAAACCAAAACTATTGAGTTCTGGTTTATTATAATGAGAGGTTGAAGGAGCGCGAACCTCTAACAGTTTCGGGACTCTGAGATTAACTGATGCAAGGGCCTAACGGAAACAGGGCCCTCGCCTATTGCTGCGCGTTATTACTACACAGTATTCCTACTCGCGATAAGACGGCCGCAGCTCGCGCGTCGCAGGTGCAACGGCTGGACCGCTTCCGTGAGAGCGTGAACGTTCGCACGGAAGGTGCTGACGGTACAAAGATTAGCAAGAGTCTAGATAAAATATGTTAACCCGAGTTGCCTTCGCTAAAAATACTAAATCGAAATATGGGACCGTCACACTATGATTCTGGGTCGAATACTAACGATTAATGTTTATTTATTTTTTTTTTTTTGTTCCATTTCCACCGTATACCCTGGCGGGGTTTTTACGGAACCCCATTCCTATTTCCGCCGGCACTCCTTGCCCGCACTCAGCTAAGCTACACACTAAAAAAGTTTGTACTTTTTACAATAACTAATTGTCCACAAACGTCAACAATTTTGTATCTGTTAATTTTCGGACAGCACCATCCGGTTTCTGGTTTTGCAAACAAAAGTGCAAACTAAAATTGTTAATAACACGGGAAACAAGAGGACAAATATGTATATTCAAGCCTGAACAAACGAGTTTGTCGTTTACTTAACAAAATTATTTTTATGCAACTTCGTTACTCCGATTTTACGAATTTTGTTTTACTGTGTACCTAACTTCCAGTGCGTCCGTAGCCGACTTAGCTGCACTGTACCGCATTTGCCAGGGACACGGGGAAACTCCGGAAAACCTGTGCCGGTAAAAACGGCCACATTCTACTGATCCGCCGGCATTTTTGCACTTGAGTAAAGTGGAGAAACACTAAAAACTCAAAAAGAAAGCGCCTCCCGCTCACCGGTCGATGCGCCAGCTAGCGCGGGGCTAAGCGGTCACCTATCCAAGTACTGACCGCGAACGAATCAGCTTGACTTGGGGAAACATCAGAGCCGCGCGCCAACCGCGCATCCACCACTGTCTGTGACATGTAACAGTTATTTGTATGGCAAGGGCGTAGAAAGGGAGTTCTTGACGAGTGTAAAAATGTCTCACGAGCCAACCGCGCATCCACCGCTGTTTATTAATGTTTATTATCGTTTCTTTATCACCGTCATTCAATCCTTATCTCACGCTCGTGGTACAAAGTGGGACGAAATGGACGATTTTTAATAGTATATTAGGGTAAAAGTGGCTAATATGGCCCACCTCGATTAACACGTAAATCAATGATATATGGACCGGTCCATATTCCCCACTTTTACCCTATGCCACAAGGGAGGAAATGCATTTTCACCTCATGTGAATTTCTGCCCTTGCTACGCTCGGGCATCAAAATGCACACGAGGTAAAAATGCACTTCCTCGCTTGTCGCATACGATATTTTTTTCCGACTTCGTTAAAATAACCACATTTCTTGCGTCGCAAAATCATCATATTCGCCAATTACCATTACTCCCCCGGGAGTAAGAGAGCTTCCAGAGGGAGTTATGAGCCTTATCACTCCCGAGGGAGCAATGAAATTGTACTGCGCATGCGCATAGGTTAATAAAGATCGTCAGTCAATAATAGGCTATTTTCCGACCATATTGTACGCAAGGAATATGGTTATTTTAGCGCAGTCGGGAAAAATAGTACATTACTCCACGAGGGCGAAAAACGGTTTTCTAACGCGTGTGAGTTTGCAGCACGAGCGAAAGGCGAGTGTTGTAGGGGAGACCGGGGACAAAAGTAACACGGGTCAATTGTAACAAGCGGCCGCGCAACGCTGCGCATGATCGGATACAGCGGATATGAAGTGAGCAACATTATAGATAGCACCTTATGGCCATGCAATCACCTTATAGCTGAGTTTTTAAAAATACCAATTCGCCGAAACCAAATGTGATTCGCGAGTGGAGAAGTGATTTTTCGGCTGTGCGGATTTCGTCGGCTAGGTAACACAATACAAAACATTAGGGCAAACAAACACAAGGAGTTGAAAGGTACATTTTTTCGGAACATTTTGATCGTTGAGACGATCCGTTTCAGATTGTTATTAACCGATGCCACAGTAACTTTGCTAATAATCATGTGTGGGGTCGATTGTAACAGTCGCTAATATATTTTATTTATTTTATTCTTACATTCTAAGCAATCAGTGAATGACGCTCTTATAATTTATAACCAACGAATTATATTTATAACCAACCAATTGTAGACTATAACATTTATAGTAGGGCTGTATAGTTAGGCCGGTTAAAACGGCTTAGCCGGATAATAAATTTTATAAATAAAAATTTTTCTGTCATAATGCACCCCCGATTTATTTCTTAATAGCGGTCGGCGAAGGATTTCGTTAGTGCAGGAGGATGTTACAAATGACCCCACTACCCGTTACAATTGACCCCACTGCGGCCCATATTCTTACCCAATTTCGTCTGTGTTTAAAGGGGCGGTGTTCACAATTCCGTGCTGTTTTCTGATTGAAATTTTTTAACTACATACCTAAGACTAGGCTAATGGTACGGTGCTGTTCGTGAATGCCTGGACGATTTGAATAGGGCCGCTATAGGAAAACTGACCAGGCATTCATGAACATCATAAGGATGCCGAAGCGTTACAGTGTCGGGTTTGTTGGTAAAAAAATAACAAAGGATTTTTGTTACTTTTGTCCCCGGTCTCCCCTAATCACACAAGTCAGAAAAAGTGTTTCGCATGAGGGATGTTCTTCATCATAGGGTGCGAAAATGGCGGTTTTACACACGCGAAGCGGGCAGAAAAGTGGCCATTTCCGCACCGAGTGATGAGAACATTTCTTTGCCCCAATATCTTTTTGAACGGGAGTTCGAATGTTAACGATTAATGTTTATTATCGTTTCCTTATTACCGTTTTTCAATCCTTATCTCACGCTCGTGGTTCAAAGTGGCGAAAAATTAACGATAAAAAAAATGTCCAATTTCTTTTTGGACAGAGGATACGGGCAATTTTGCCCCGTTCTCTCCTCTGCCCATCTGCCGCGAACGTCGGTGATGTTTTTTTTTCACGAGTCGCGAGGTTCTCCATCGACGGCCAGCAGTAAACCCCACACACGTTCCACGATTGAAAATGCGATGGAACAGCGGAAGTGAAGATGAAGAGTAAAGCGCGCCGCATTAGATGCACCAGAATTAATACGGGCTTAAATATCGCTCTCGACCTTGTTTTTTCGAGCTTCCACTTAGCATCCCACGCGGACGGTCAACTCTCTCGATTCCCACGAACATTTACCTCCACCACCCGCCGCTCTCCCCGGTCTATCTATTGTCTGCGCCAGACCTATTTGTCTCTTCCGCATCACTCGACTTTGAATCGAAACTCGGAACGCCGGCACTCCTTTCAAGTACGACGCTCCACAGTGTTACTCTCATCCGATTATTGATTTCTACGAAAACTCGTTCGAAGACCTCCATTCAACGTCCTCTAAAAATATCCCCGGTCCCTCTAAACTCTTCATATAAAGAATGCTATTTAAAAATGATAAAAATATTTAAAAAACGCACCTACATTAATACCTCGCGGCGAAGCGCATCCGGCTGTAAGCTCTCGCTTCGAAACCTCGCTAATTGAATCCCTTGCTATATCCGCCTAATTAACTTTTTTATAATGTTTTTTTTTGCCTCGAGCCATTTATTAATTATATTCCATTGGTACTCTCCGTGCTTGCAGAAAATCCGCGGAGAGGTAATCGGATTGTTATGGAGGATGAAACCGGACGATATTCAGGGGAGGCCGCGGAGGCCGTGGAGGGGGAGATCAAACTCTCGTCCGATCTTCGCTGGACGTTGGAAATTTATTAAAAATTTTTTTATTATCCAAAAGGAGAAACTTAAGGACACGAGGCAAACGCGCCTCGCCGAGTGTGCCGCACCGAGCCCTGCGCGCAGGGACGCAGGCTCGAGGGTGGGTTCTCTCTCCCCCGGTGGCGCGATGGGTGGCGGACGAGGAGACCGCGAGCGACGCGAGCACCCGCGAACGGGCCAGCATCCAGCCAGGGGGTCGAAATCTGTCCTCCGCTCCGTGAGAGAGCTTCTCGCGGATGTCGGGACTCAGTAGTACGCTACCGCCCACGCACGTAGTACGCACGGCCGCTCCACCACGTGTGTGCGATATGGGAGGCTCGTAAGACCCGAGGAGAGAAAACGTTAAGGAAACAACTCGCTGCACACGACGTGAAATCTCGATAACAAAAATTTAAATAAATTTTTAAAAATTGAACATAAAATAAATAAAAAACCAATCGTCCGGCGAATCACGCGGGAAGAGCAGGATTGGGGTTGAAGAGGGAAGCCGGAAGAAAAAGCTGGAACGACGTTGGAGCTGAGTTTACGTCCGGAAGAGTTGACGGAAGATCGTTGGATGGAAAAAAAAAATTTTGTTTGAGGAGGGTCGAAGTTGGGTGAGGTTGATTCTAAAAAAAAAATTGAGAGAATCCTTGTCGACGGGGGAAAAATCTGTCGGGAGATCGCTGGACGAGTGTCGAGATGCGTACGACGTTGTAACAGGAAATTCGTTGCTCTTCCCGCGACTGATATTATGGTAAAGTTTAAGATGAAGACGAGATATCAGAATCGTCGGCGGTACTCGGAACATCAAGAGAGCCGTAAAAATAGCGTCACCAGCTGTGCAGTGCGCCATCCCGAACGACCTGGAGACAACTGACCGACGAACGACGTATGGCAACTAACAGCACAAGACTCTTTGGTCCTGACACCGCGCACTGAAACATCTCGCATCCAACACGTTTTCTCGCTATCCTCGACTTACCGACGAGCTCTTCGAACAATAGTAAGTCACTTGTATTTTTATATTTTGTGTGTCAATAACATTTATTTTTATTTGTTAAATTCTGTTTATCCATTTAATATTGAATGAAGAATACACATTATGGCGCTACTTATATTATATTATAAAAACATATAAGATCCTTTCATAGAGCAGATGAGTCATTATTTACGCCCTAAATATTTTCGCATGATGAAAAAAAAATGTTTGGTCAATCATATTACCCTGAGCGTGACTACATCCGGAGAAGGCATTTATTTGATTCAATTAAATTATACTTGATTCGATCGACATTCTTTTATAATCAACGAAATCGTTTCTTGTATTGTATATAAAAGGTGGAAGCTACGGGCGGTAATGTCGTTTGAAAGTAGCTTCTGTGGACGATTTGGTCCAGTAATATATATTTAAAAAAATTATTTTTATTGAATTAGTACTGAATCAGGAATTCATATTATAGCGCTACAGTTGTAAAAAATATATTCTTTCATGTCTAGCTTATACCCAGAAAAATGTTTATTCCAATCAAAGAACATTTATTAGGGACGAAGAAAAATGTTGATTTGGTTCATAACCTAATAGAGAATTTATTAAATTCTAATATATTTATTTGTTTGATAGTATTATTCTTTTTATTTACATGTTCACGACTCTATAAAGCGCGTTGCCGGATATTAGCCGTGTTTTGTCTTGATGCCAAATATATCATTTCTTTAGCGCGAATAAATATCTATTCAAAATCGTATTTTCAATGATTCGATTTCGTTGTGTCGAATAAACATTTATTTTACAGTACAAATCAATAATTACTCACTTCGAATAATTTTTTTTACTGAAAGTAAAGAGAAGCCGCTATTTGAATCTAATAAAAATTTTGATCTTAATAAACGTCATTTGAAGATCGAAATTTATTTTATTAGAATAAATCTTTTTTTCTGAGTGTAGCTGGCGTAGAGCAGATGAGTAATTTTATGCCCTAAATGTTTTCGCATGATGCTATGAAACACAAAAAAGTTTCCTCAATTATATTACCTTGAGCGAGGCTACATCCGGGAAAGGCATTTATTTGATTCAATTAAATTATTTTTTATTAAATCGAGATTTTTTTTTAATCAAAGAAATTGTTTGAAATGTAGAAGCTGCAGCCGGTAATGCTGTTTGAAATTAGCTACTGTGAACCACTTGGTCCAGCATTGTGCACGACGTTTCTATAAAAAGAAAAAGCCAACGAGAAAATGAAACCGTGTTGAGCTGCGCGCGATACAAGACTTGGATTAAAGGAAGAGAGTCAAGTAACGAAGATTTGCGTCGTCAAGTGAACAAAGTTGAAGGAAACCCGATGAAAAGGCTCGGGTAATTGAGAGGGTCGCTCCCATTGGCATTATAGAAACTGGGTGTTGAATGCTGGATGAAAAGGGTCGGGGACGTTCATCGACGCTCGTTAAGAGACTCCCCGAATCTTTGATGCTATCATCTCGGGTAGAGTGTGGCCTCAAGACTCCGAAGAAAAAATCTCGATTTCTCGAAAATCTCGTTTGAGATTGTGAAGAGAATTGAAACTCGAGAACATGTGAGCATTCTTATTCTTTTTTTCATATTTTTTCGTAAAAAATCTTATTTTATTCAGAATCACTTTACATAAAAAATCTACGTCATAAAGTACTTTTTTGTAACGGCAATTTCCAAATAATATTTTTCGTGACGATTTGTACTTTCACACCAAATTTTGAATTCGAAATCTCTTTTCGTTCAAAAACTTTTTTCATTGAAAAAAATGTTCATTCAAAATCTCTTTTCATTGAAAACAATTTGCATTCAAAATCTCTTTTCATTGAAAACAATTTGCATTCAAAATCTCTTTTCATTGAAAACATTTTTCATTCAAACGGCTCTTTTCATTCGAAAAATGTTTTTATTACAAAATCTACGTCAAACAAATATTTTTGTTGCACCATCAAACAAAATGATATTTTCGGCGGTGACAATTTGCAAACCCGTTATATAACAAAGGTATTTTCAACGCGTTTTAGTTATCGGGCGCAAACATTTCCTCCATTAAGTGAAGTTGGAGAAGGATTGCGTTAATTGGACCAGCAGAGTTTGATTGCCCATTTAAATATTGTCGTAGCGGGACGGCGTTCAAAGAGGGACGAGAGAATGGAATGGTACACGTAAAGCCACTATAAAAATCTCACCCTTCCGATAACGATTACATGGTATCATCCACTGAATAACATCGGTCCGTTTCCTCTCCGTGTTATTTGTTTTTTCATCCCTCCGTCAACAGGGATGGCAAATATTCGCATTGAATGCAAACCTGCGCCGTTCTAACGACCCGCTGATTCTGCCCTCATACGCTTTCGTACCCCGTCGCGCATATTGAACGATAAACGCGAATATATCTTCGCCGCATTCCACCCTAAATTGTTATACCTGCCTGTCCACCAAACCTTTAAGATGTAACAGTGTTTTCGGGCGCCCTTGCTGCGACGCCTCTCGCCTCCATTCCGGTTTTACTATTATCATACCCCGCGTTCTCCTCTCGACCCGTCATACGGGAATAAAGATGGTCCATCGTTGTCGTGTGCAACATTGAAAATTCCACCCCGCAATGGGAGCTTGCGTGATATTAAAGAGGAAAGGCAACGAGGGGCGGATGCGTTAGACGCCAGGATTCAAAGGAAGAGGTAAAATAAAAAAGATATAGAGATCGGTAACGACGGTAAAGAGAGTCAAAGTCTCCCTCGCCCAGAAAAAAAGTCGCCATGACTAAAATCCAGTCGATAACTGAGTATGGGGTATTTCTAAAGATTTTTTTTATTTCTTTTGTCATAACTGTGAAAAATATTCTTTCACAGCTGACCGCACGGAAACGTGATCTGGCTTTCGAAGGAATTTCTCCCTGGCGGCTGAAGGGATAATTCTTTTTTTTCTCGTCTCTGCAAAAGGGGCCCGAAAGACTGTTGATGGCACCGGGAGTAGCTGCTTTGCCCTGTAAACGATCGCGACCGGAGCGATCCTATCGGATTTCTTCTCGATTGAACACCCGAAGAGATCGGGCGCTATTAATGGTCCGAACGATACAATTTCGAGTCCACCCCTTGCCAAGGATCCCATGCAAACCGGGAGATAAGTGCGGATCATGTCGCGGAGAGAACGAGAGGTGAAAAAGCCAACATGACTTTCCCCTTTTCCTCCCGATTGCACGGTTGTAGCCGACGGTAGAGCGGCCTGATAAACGATAGGATTACGGGAGAGCCTCGAAAGCCACACACGCATTTATTACCTATAAAGGGGAACCGTATCGGAGGACAGCAACAGTTTACTCACTTTACTTCTCTCACCTAAATCTATAATCCCAACTTGCATCTACATAGTGAAAAGAAAAAATGAAACAAAAATACATCGCTAAAAAATCTATTAAAAAAAACACTCACACAGAGAAAAATACATAGTAAGATATCGGGAGTCTTTGTGTACCAACAAATATTTTGATACCAGGTATTTTTAGTTGAAATAGTAAAAAAAACAAAGATAATTAAAAAATTGCTTTTTAACCAAATAAATAAAACCATAAAAGAAGACAGTGAAATCGCTGAACATGTTATATGCTTTTCTCGGTGTATTCTCTTGTGTCTCGAAGAGACAATCTTGATAAAGAAGTCGTTAAAAATACCGATGTTTCGACGAGTGGTTGACAAAACTTGGGTAATAAAATGTCTTCCTTTATCGTGCCACCGGAATTCCCAGGCTCCTCTATGTCGCTGTTTGAAGCAGTTTTCTCCCCCTCCAAGTGTGGTCCGCAACGCGTTTCTTCGTGCAAACCCACCGTCCGCCGTTTTGTGCTTGCGCGAGATAAAGTTCTTTGAAAAGTTTCGCAAAAGGCGAAAACGAACTGCGACGAGGACCAGACACGGAAGCTTTTCCTTCTTTGCGATAGTAGTTTGTCGGTGCAGTTGCACCTTCGATTCGCGGCCGTACATTCGGGGGGATTTATAGAACTCGCCGCGAATCCGTAGTCACCCTTTCTCGTATTCGCTCCCGGTATTTCCTAACTTCCGTGCTCTCCACACACTTCGCCAAGGTATAGAGTGGGTATAGTGAAATCTCGTTTACAAAAGGTCCGAAGGAAATCGCGTTGGTCTCGTACACTCGCATTGACGAATAACCTGAGTGGATTGGCAGGATGCGGAGGCTGCGGCCTCGGGAAAAATCCCTTTGCCGTCGATAGCGAAAAACCTACGGGAGATACGCGGCGAATCGAAAAAGAAAACTCCTCGGCGATGCGGCGACATACAAAGAGACGGTAAAATACAGAAGAATAGAGAAACAACGATATAGAAGCACTCGGATGCATCCGGGATCTTTTTCTCTGCAAGAAGCTAACAGCCGTCCCTGGAGAACGTACGAAGTATGATACTTCCGGTAGGGTGACCTTTTCAAAGGGTGTCACGGTGGCAGGCCAATCAGGAGATTAAAGGACCAGGATAGACACAGAATAAACTAAAAGAAAATTCTCCTCGCTTATCTTCAATTTTATTATGTACTGTACCAAAAAAATTCTGAAGGACGATGGCGGGATGAACTCAGCGGGGTAATGGGATTTCATGATTGACCGGTGGATTTGACAGGCAAGGGTGGGTCGTAACGAAACTGTTACGAAAATTTACCTTTCGTTTCTCGGAATCGTCGTACATATATACACGTTGAGTGGAAAAAGATCTTTCGGTTAGAGTGAGGGTGGATTATGTGGGTTGTAGGACCGGAGGGCAGTCGAGTGGAAAACGCCCTTTACTCCGGGCTCCACTCAGACAACCATCGAGCCATGGATTGATCCACTGTATCCTACACAGTGCGCATTGTATGATATTGGCGGGTTTTTCGGCCCGTGTGCGTCGAGGTTCGCGTCGGCTCTCGGCGCGATTCTCTGTTTATCGATGTATCTGTGTTGAGAAAGGCTTCGTTCTATTTGACTAAATTAATTGAAAATTCTGGAAGCCGCAACCGTGATCCGTCGACTGACAGGGCTCCTTGCCTGTAATTTTTAGTTTAACAAATTGGGCGCCAACTAGTTTCGAAAACTAGTAAACTTTAGAATTTTATTATATGCCTATATTGAGACGGCACGGGGAGGATTCCGTTGAACGACCCAAGGGCATCGAGCAATTTGCAAAATCGATGGAAAATACAAAAGTATTTGGGGCAAAGATATATAAGTTTATTATAGCATTGACTTACATAAGTGTCAACAGTATAATGTTGACACTTAGGTAAAGTCTCAGGTCTCTTACTAGACTTTTATTGAGGTGCACAATCCAGTTCAACGAGCTAACCGATCCTCATTCCGGATGGATAGTATTCGACAATATGTAGAAATTATGTATTGTATAAAACTCCTTGTAAAACTACTTCACTATTAATTTATCATTATTTAAGGAATGAATTTCATTTATGTACGAGAACGTATTACCAGAAAGCGTAAAGGTGAAATTCCACACGATTAAAAAAATCAGACGAACAAAATAAAAAATCACAAACAAAAACAAAAATGCATTTATATGCATTTTTGTTTTTGTTTGTTATTTGCTTATTTGTTTGTTATGTTGTTATTTGTTATTGTTTATTGTTATGTTGTTATTTGTTATTGTTTATTGTTATGTTGTTATTTGTTTATTTGTTTGTTATGTTATTGTGCATGTTTGTTTTGTTTGTTATTTTGTTCGTCTGATTTTTACAAAACAAAAGGAACATTTTAACAAAAGGAAATCGAGTCATGATGATATACGGCATCGTGCGAATAATACGGAAACAAGAAAAAAGAAATTGATTAGATATATATATATTTATCGCGTATCAAATTAAAAGAACGCCAAAAAAATACAAATAAATTAAGTAGTCATGTATTGAGATAGCCACCGTATTAATAGAATTTATTGGATTAGAAAAATAGAAAAATTGTCGATCTCAAATAAAACAACATATAACATGAATATATAACCGGTGTAAGGAGCCACAAAATTATATTATCACAAAATTAAACTTAAAATTATTCACACACATTCATACACTCATACGTCAGGTCGAGTCGATTCAAGAGCACTTAACAATACCGCAATTAACAATACCAATTCAGGTATATAAATAGGTCTTCTGGCCGGAACATTTATCGGGCATGCCAAAGTGAATATTGTGCTAGTAATATATTATTGCGTCAACACGTTTTTATATAATCGCATGACATCCGGAAAATACAATACTCATCTTAAATTTAGTCGCCTCCATCCTTCAACTTATTCAGTTCGTCAGGCAGAGGATGGCTTAGATGAGGAAATTCCGTTCGTCTTAATTGTAGAAGTTTGATAAAATTATAAACACACGATAACTGTTTTTCGGAGACAATCGGTACCTCCAGGTTTTATGGCAGTCCGAGTAGAAGTGTCGTGATAGCAAGATAATGACTAGTCGGTGGCGAGTATACGTCAGCCTCCCACTTTCTGACTATTGCTAGACGAAATTTGCCGATTATTGCGTCTCTCATCTTATTCGACGTACGAGCACGTGGTCGGTTCAAAATCACTACAAATATGACCACTTTATATTTTGATATTATGAGTGATTAACGGTAATTTGTTAACACACAAATGATTTATTTCGTATAACGACGGGAATTCTCGAGGGCAGATTTGCGAGCTCTGTCACACCCGACAACGAAGTGACGATCGATTCGTATAGGGCCTATGTAAACGGTCCTCGTGACGTATGCGTCGATACATGAATAATAACTCATGTGTAGTAATAAATGATAAAGAACTCATGAATAATAATATATAGTCACAATTCAATATTAACGGTTTAGCTAAATTACCAGAATTGCGATATAATTATTACGATTTGACGATATCGTATTTTCTCGATTGCGCTCGCGGAGTCGAAGCGATTAACGTCCAGGAAAGAGTATTCGTTTTTAATTTTCCTGTCACAGTGTAAGTAACGCGGTGGGCCAGGTTGGGCTGGCTCGAGAGTGTGGCCGGTATCGTGCCAGTGCTGGAATGTAATAGCTAGTCGGACCAAACACGGCATGGGTATCGTTGTGAATACGGCTATAAGGACCTGTGTGAGCTGTGTGAGTCTCTGTGAGTGACTTTGTATATCTGTAAGTATCGGAGGACACGCATCGTATTTCGTTATACTTTAGATCGGTTATGTGCAGATTGTCGTACAATAGGTACACTGAGAGCAGGATCACGGAAAAACGACTAAGTCATATGGTAAATTTCGACTCGGCAATATGGTGCATCAGCGCCACTACTAGCAATATGTGAAATTTTCAGAGAGGTATTAGGAATTTTTACCCAACGCATATGGTAATTTTTTCCAGAAGCTTATTGCACTGATAAAAAGTACAGTTGAATCAACTAACATTCGGGCAGGGACGTTCAAATAAATATTTAATTAGTCGAACAAAATATTTTGATGACCCAAAAGCATTTTGGTGAAATCACCCAACGAATTGTTGAACTAACCAATTTTTTAGCTGCACCAACGAAATATTTAGTTGAACGTCCCTGCCCGAATCTTAGTTGATTCAACCGTATTTTTTATCAGTGTGCACATAAATAGTTGTACAGACCGGAAACTATATTCAACATCTCATTCATAAACTCTACGAGAAAGTTGTGAACATGCACGCGAACTTAGTGTAAGTAAAATCCGTAACCCCAGTTAAGGTTCGATCTGTGTGGAATGCGGCTAATTAAATTTTTCGATGGAGGCAACCATCTAAATAACCAGTGGAACGTCGCGGTTTTACATAAAGGCTAAAATTCAGGAATTCAATTTTAAATCGATAAGTCCTAAAGCAGATACGCCTCTGTCTAAGTCATCTCGGACAACGCCTCGTGCTTGTGAAAACGAGTCACGAGGTTAAACAATCACGCCGTAGCTCACGGGTGGGCAAAAATTTTAGTATGTGGCTAAAGATTTCGTTGATAAAACTAAGACTTTAATGGATTAAAACTGACCATTTCGTCGATCACATAAAAAAATGTATTATAACGAAATAATTCAGACAATCCGAAACAAATGCGGGGCGTATTGGGCCGGGATTCGAGCCCGGGACCATCTGATGGCAGGTCGACTGCTCTGAACACTGAGATACGCCAGGCCACCACCAACAACAATCCCGAAATACCCTCATTAATGCTATTTTTCGCTTTGCACACTAGGTATACATTTTTTAAATTGTTCGACCTAATACGCCGGTATAGTCTACAAACCTAAAACAAACGGTCCGCGATCGCAACGCTACCGATTACTACATTTTCTTGGAAGAACTTACATTCTAGCAAAAGATACGGGATATTCGGGTAATATTTGCGATAGATAAAAATTACCTTTTTTTCTCGCAGAATGTGTAAGGTTAACACAAATGTTTGCCAGGATGTAGCTCTAGTTCCCACATGCCTGCAAGTTCTGTCGGGTTTTACGAGATTTATGGTAATTTCTGTGAGATTCTTCTCTCTGTACCGTTTTCCAACGTTAAAGTATTTTTTCAACGACCTGAAAAAAAATCAACCAAAAAAGGTTCTAAAAATGGAACGAAAATATCAGATGGACGTAATCCGCGCCGAGAGCCAAAGCTATGAGCTCTCTGTATCGAGAATCGACATCGAATTCTGTGCCAGATATGAATACGAGATAAATGTTGGAAAAAAAAGAAGAAAAAATAGAAAACGGAGCGAAAGCCTTCAAGCCTTCATGATTTATAGGCTCGCGGATATTCGGATGTTCGATTTTGATTCATGGCTGCGCGTGAGAGCCGCATCGTGACGCGCGTTTAAATCGCCGAACCTGCCGGGTTCGAATGTCAACGCTTTTTTATTTCTTTTTATTATCTCTCTATCGGCCGCGCTTCATTCTTCACTTTTCAGCCGAACAACGAAAAAAAGAGAGCACACCCGTAAAAAAAAATGTATTTAACGGCTACCGCTTATTTGGTTTAAGTAAAATATTTATTTGATTTAAATAAATATTTATTTAAATTAAGTAAATATTTTACCTATAAGAAATAAGCAGTGGTTGTCAAATAAATTATTTTTCTGGGTGCAGTATCGTTTGCTTTATTCTACGATTTTTTTTTGTGGAATTATCGACGATGCCTTTGATGCTTGGAAATTTAGGGATAGCGAAATAAGAGACTGGGACATCAATCACGCCGTCTGTGAACGAAGGGACTCTGGGTGGTTCGCGGATCCCGGAGAAGTTATCTATATTCTGGTACCCATCGCAGCCTCTTTAGAAAAGGCTGAGACTGGCTCAAGTTCTGTTCGGATTCCATTCACTGCCTCTCTCAGTTCTCTCTCTCTGTGCCACAGGATATATATGTATATATATACGTGTCCTATATAACTATATATACTATATATATATTATATAAGTTTTGCTAAATCCTACCCTCGGATCGAGCTATCTTTACCGTTTTGTCTCTTATTCCGCGATACCCATCTCCCGAAGGGATATGATATCCGTGAAATAACCCGCAGTGTATGCGGATCGAGAAAGCTTCCCATGGAATTGAGGCCGAAGAAACATGCGAGGAGGGAAGGTGGATATCCACATTGAATAGCTTCTCGTCAAGAATAGAAAAGGAATTATCGTTCTCAATGGATGTCCTTGAGTTCTCGTGTGTGAAGGGTGCGAAATGAAATCTCATTTAGTCGACCGGCGGTCATACTTGCTGGCGCGATTATACTCGTGTTCAACCCCCGGCGAAAATATCGTATCCTAAAGTTTCCAAAAATCCATTAATTATTATTATTTGTTTATTGTTTACATAATTACATATACTTTCTTATAACTAATAATATAATATAATATAATATAATATAATATAATATAATATGTAAAAATCTAGGTTTGTTTAGCCCACAGAAGCACGATTTGCTCGTTCGTGGGTATCATAGAGTTCGTCTACTCCTTGTGTTAAATGTTATTTTTATGTGCCCCCTACATAACTCTTCCTTACTCGCTGTTTTATCTTTGTTCAGTCATTATATTTCTCTTCTCCACTTTGTATCGCATTTTTTAAATTCAAATTAACACCTTATTCAACATTATCTTAAGAAGATCTTTATTGAAGATCCATAGTATCGTTCTGAATCATCAGAGAAATATTTTCATCGGCGAACGAATAGACAATTTTTAGTTAATCGTGTGTTCTTTTCTCTGTTCGGAACTGTCGAGTCGTCGATAATTAATATAACGCATCTGGCAATCGACAAGTGGTCATTGCGACCCGCCTATCCGCATCCTCTCATTCGACAATATCCCACAGCCGAAAAAATTAACTACCGCTCAGACCCATTTTTAAAATATTTCCAAATAAAAAATGGAATAATAATAACAGTAAATATTTTAATATAGCAGACCGTACGCGTTCTACCGTGATAAAGTGAAATATCGAGGTGCACATGCCAGGTGGTTCTATATGTCTAGTCGTGACATAGAACTCGCACGCGCCGCTTATGTCGCCTTTATGTGCCACAAGTACATAGCGGCCGCTAGTTGAAAGCCAAGACGGCACGACAGAACGGGGGTTGGGAAAACTAATTAGATTCTCGTCGCAGCTTGCCGGGGGTCTGCAGCCGCGGGCTTGCCGGAGCCAAGGCTCGAGAGCTAGACTCGCCAACCGGGAAAATTGATTCAATTCACCGAGCAACAACAACGATCCTTGTTGGCTTCCTCCTGTTTGTTACAAACATTTTCTTTCCCTTTTTCATCGTTTCCCATTCATAAAGAATTTCTCAATTTTCATTTAACTTTGCAAACGCCGTATCTATTTTTCTTCTCGCATATAATCCGCGCAGAATATATAGTCCCAGCCCTTTAATAGAACATGGCCCCAAGGACGATATTCCGTCGGGGCAACAATTCGAATGGCGAAGGACATAAGAGGCGTCCGAGACTAATTATGAGATGTTAGCACAGCAGTGCCATTAGAGAGCCTTTGGAGAGGATTCGACGATTGCGGACGTACCGCCGAAACGAGCTTATGCCGGGGGCTTTCACTCCAAGCTATTCGTTCTTGCGTGTACCCAATGCGCTAATCTGCTCGGGAGTGTGCTCATTAGTTTCGCTGAACGCGTTAAGGCGCGCCATGCCATTCATTGATGCCCGGGCGATCGGAAAATTGTAGAATTAAGGAAATACAAGAGGCATCGATGATTGACTGTGTAGAATCGTGGCTGGAAGATCACAGGTGGAAAATCATCAACGATCAGTGGGATGAACCTACACTGAGAAAAAAAATTGGTTGGATTAACCAAAAGTCGCGGTGGCATACATTCAAACCTGTTATTTGTTTGGTACAAATAAAGTCGTGTTTTGTTAAACGATTATTTGCTTCAATTTATTCAAAATTTGTCCATTTAAACAGAAATATTTGTTGTAACAACAAAATACGCCATTGAACGTATGTCACCGCGCATTTGCTTAATCTAACCATTTCTTTTTCGCAGTGTAACTCATTTTGTTTCGTTTCGTGTGGACGATCTGCTTCTCACATTTATTTGTTTCGTGAAAACTTCTGTAGCGCTTTGGAGAGCCACATCCACCAGCAACTTTGCCTAAACCGATCTCCGCGATATAAGGTGGGCGGCCCAGTTTCCGCCATCTTCAATTGTTAAAGGGAACATTTTATAAAAAAAAGCGTGCAAAGTGATTTGCACAATTACCCAAATAGACAAGTGCCATGGAAAGTAACAATATTAGCGGAATATTTGCGACGTGTGCAGCACATGTTGCAACTATTGCGCCAATTGGTACTTTTCGTGGCGTTTGTCTATCTGGGTACTTCCTCATGTTTTACGGTTTTGCTCATAACTTCCTTTATGATAATTCCGTTGTGTCATTTTGTCAATTTTCAACTTTTATGAGAAAGCGATGTGAAAATTTCAATTTTCTACTTTTATGAGGAAGCCATGTGAAAATTTCAATTTTCAAGTTTTTTTCAGGGAACATGATTATATAATTTCGCCACTATCTACGAATTTTTATTCTACTTATTTTGTTTCTACATGAATATTTGAAACAGATACGTACGTCTGTTATGAAGTGCGATTAAAAAAAATTATAAAG
>JAPYZC010002333.1:0-26799 GCA_030522665.1 Ichneumoninae sp. A BG-2022a
TTTCTTCATCTTGTGACAAATATTCCATTGACGTTCGCTAGGCTTTTTTTCTTGTTATCGTCATCATAACCGAGAAAGAATTCGCCTCTGGCATCTTCGTTTACTCGATCGACGGAACAAGTGTGCTTCTTTTTTCGCACGGCTCGTCTCAACTACCGTTCCGAAACGGGAAACTCGGCCTTTTTCCTTACTCGATGGAATTTTTGGATTTTTCTTTTTATTTGTTGCTGTTTTTCGCCGACCCGCGTTCGTAAATAGAGTGCGAACTGTTGATCCGGCCTTGGGACATCGAGACGGATGCACTTGCGAAAACATCGCCGAGAGTCGTTTTCGCTTTTTTTTCTTTTAGCCTTGATTAAGATTCTGTTGATACAGCAAATATATATGTATATATGCGAGCCTCGTAATCTCGCGCGCGGACGCACCGTGCCAGCAGCTCCTCTCGCCTATCAACAGTTCGTTTCCTCTCTCTGTTATTATTTCATTCAGGAAACGCGTAATCTCGCGTCTTGATGGTGAATTGAATGTGATTGTTATTTGTACCGATTGTATCCATCATGGATCATTTTGGTCGATTAAGTTTGGCTGCTTTTTCACGGGACTCGAGTCTCGAAGGGGCGAGGAAATATATTAAAAATAAGATTACAAATTTCGGACCCTTCAACGCTTTGAACTAACAGAAAATTACGTAGGGGAAAATTAAGGAACAAAAACTCCAACGGTTCTCATTAATTTTATGCTTTTCCACTATCTTTTTTTAATATTTAGTTTGTTTTTATAATTTTTTATAAAGCTTTTTATAAAGCCGTGTATTTTTTAATGAATTTTTGTAAATAAAAAAAACATTCTTTGTAGGAACAACGTTTGGACACGATGTTAAAGGCTCGGCATATTGTGAGTTCTACAACGAGACAATGTGCACCGAGTCGCAGCAAGGATGCTCCGAAAGGGAGGAGTGCATTCCCCAAGGTCCGGACAAAAGAAATCATTGCTACGTTCTATGGCAGTTCGACAGTGCTACCAAAAAATCTACGATTAAGCTCAAGGTTCGCGTTACGCAAAAATAATTAATTTTTCTACATGTTTCGCATCCACACGATCCACATTCTCACATCACATTTGTTTTTTTGCAGGGCTGTTTCTTGGACAGCAAGGAGTGCTACGACAAGACGCACTGCGTCGAGAAGAATGCGGACAGAAAGGAAAAATTCTTCTTCTGCTGTTGCGACGGAAATATGTGTAATTTGAATTTCACATGGGATCCGCAGCCTACAGAGCGACCGCACACAGAACGTGAGGACACAAGCTTTTTTTTCTATTGTTTGTTTGTTTATTTATTAACAGATTTCTCCTTAACCAATATTCAAAATATAAATGTGTCTTCTTATACCTACAAAAATCTTTCGATTCAAAAAAGAAAAAGAGGTGCAATGTAAGTTGCATGTGTGGTCCTCATTTATTACAGTTTTGTGCATAGCATTCTTTATCGTTCGTTGGTTGATTTTGGCTTCCTAGTGGAGAAAGACAAAATTGTACAATCGTACAATTCCCATGCTAAAGTTAAGCTCGATACCTACATTCACTCAAATTATACCGTTTTTAGTAATATAAACAAAAAAAAATCAAAATGCTATAAAATCTGCCCACTTGACAGATTTCAACCAAATTCAAAACCAAAGGTCTTTGATCAAAATATTATATTTGTGTGCAGTTTTAGGAAGATAGCTCAAAATTTACACACGTCAACTACCCAAGTGAATGTTCAAAAAATGCAATCGCTTAAAATCGCTTAAAATCTCCAATCAGACCTCAATTTTCGAGAAAATTGTACTGAATGAAGCGACGTGCCCACTTTACTAGTTCATGTTAACTCATTTGGAGCATTGGTTTCACATTAATTTTTTTATTTTTACAAATTTACGAATATCCATGCTCTTAATTTGCAGAACCAAAGGCAGTCCCGAACACGGAGCAACAGCTGTTGACGCTGATGTTGTCGATATCGGTTCCTATGCTTCTACTTCTCGTTATTCTGTCGTCGCTCTACTGGTGCTTTAAGCGTCGAAAATTGGGATACTTCAACGAGGCAAGTGGACGAAGTTCGAAACATTTTCCGGTCGTTCTTGGGCGACGAATTTTCGCCTGTAAACTCGGATACTTTTACTGACGAATGATCGAATTTTTCCAGGTTCCCACTCTGGAGCCCTTGCCGATGCCGCAGCCTTCGCCGAATTTGGGACTACGTCCGATTCAGCTCCTCGAGATAAAGGCCCGCGGACGTTTCGGTGCCGTTTGGAAGGCACAGCTGAGAAACGACGTCGTCGCGGTGAAGGTCTTTCCCGTTCAGGATAAACAGTCGTGGCAGACGGAGCAGGAGATCTTCAAGCTGGCGCACATGGATCATCAGGACGTCTTGCACTTTATCGGCGTCGAGAAGAGGGGCGACAATTTGCAAGCTGAATTCTGGCTCATCACGGCCTACCACGAGAAAGGATCGCTGTGCGATTATTTAAAAGCGAACGTAGTATCGTGGCCGGAGATGTGCAGAATTGCCGAGTCCATGGCGCGAGGCCTCATGCATCTTCACGAGGAGATCCCACCGAACAAAGTCGAGGGTTACAAGCCCGCGGTTGCACACCGCGACTTCAAATCGAAGAACGTTCTTCTAAAAGCTGACATGAGCGCTTGCATAGCCGACTTCGGGCTCGCTCTAATATTTCATCCTGGAAAGCCTTGCGGCGACACTCACGGCCAGGTAAGCGAAACTTCGCGCACTCGCGCGTTGAAATGAGACGGAAAATAATGCTGGCCGTACAATCGCCTGTACAAGATTTTTAATCCACCGATATTTTGCTGTTACCGTGCAGGTCGGCACTCGGAGATACATGGCACCGGAAGTGTTGGAGGGAGCGATCAATTTTACGCGCGACTCGTTTCTTCGCATCGACATGTACGCCTGCGGTCTGGTGCTGTGGGAGCTGGCTTCTCGATGCACCGTGCAAGACGTGAGTCTCAATTGACCAGTCTCAGGGTCGAATTTTAATACATTAGTTTGAAATTGAGATCGTAGTTTGGTCCGAACGTCATTGCGTGCTTAAGGTCTATCCTTAAGGAGGTTGGAGCGAGTGGTGTTCATTTTGCCTAAATTCGAGAAATTCGGGCAAGAATTGCAAACACTTCCACTTAACACTTAATCTTTCTTGTTTTTTACATGGAAAAATGTGTAAAAGTCAAAATAAAGATAAAAATCTGAAAAAATTCATACGTATTCTGAAAAGTGAACGAATCATTTTCATAAAAAAAAAAAGTTGAGTTACCACATATTTAGATGAACAATTTTTTTTCAGCAATTTGTTAATAACATTTTGAAATTATTATTATGTAAAATTAGTCTTTTCATGCCTATAATAAGTATGAATTTTTTCAGATTTGTATAACATTGGGAAGTGTTTGCAATTCTTACCCGAATTTCTCGAATTTAGGCGGAATGAACACCACTCGCTCCAACCTCCTTAAGTTCAAACTTAAGATCGAATCTCAGTTCGAACTTGACTTCGTGCTTAAGTTCAAACTTAAGTCAGAACTCAAAATCCATTGTAGTTCGAGTTGGATCGAACTCAAATTCGAACTTAAGCACGAAATGAAGTTCGGGCCAAACATTGATCTTAAGTTCGACCTCAATTTCAAACTAATGTCTTAAAATTCGACCCTCAGTCGATCAGACGACATTAGAATCAAGAAATTAGTTAATTATTCCGATGCACTGATACTGTTTTCTTTGCGATCTTCAAGGGACCAATCGGAGAATACAGGCTGCCCTTCGAGGAAGAGGTGGGTCTTCATCCGACTCTGGAGGATATGCAGGAGAGCGTGGTGCACAAAAAGGAGCGTCCACTAATATTGGAAACGTGGCGAATGCATCCGGTAAGCTTTCCATTCACTCCTCGTTAATCATTCTGTCGAGCCTTGAACACGGAAAAATATAAATTTCGTATGTTTTTATCATATTACGCAGGGTCTTTTCTCCATCTGCGACACGATGGAGGAATGCTGGGACCACGATGCGGAGGCTCGACTCTCCGCCTCGTGCGTAATGGAGCGTGTCGCAACGCTGAGCAGAACTCTCGTCATAAACTCGTCGACGTTGATACGGGTCGACAACACCAGCGAGTCTATCACCACCAAGGAGTCTAGTATGTAGGTAGCCTATATGTATTATAGTTTTAGTTGAACTGCACAACAAACCGTTTTCTGTACCATATATGTTTTCGTTTTTCAAACACAAAAAAAGACATACGGACGGACGGACGGACGACGGGATATCCCGAAATTGTAGATAAAAGTAGACCCCCGCCCGACCCTGTCGGATTATAATTTACTGCCAACTCCCGATTGCTCGGTTCACGATCAAATCCTCGACGTCATGGAACTCACGTTCGTTGCTCAATAATTCATAAACGCGCATTGACTAACAAACATGTATTTCCTTTTTTTTTTACGAGTTTACCGATCAACGATTTTAATCGAATGAACGGACGCATGTTCAACGTTTGGATAATTGATTCCTCGTTTGTTTCGGCTAAATCTTGATTATTCGGCGGCTTAGTATCTTGCACGGTACGATCGAAAGATTCGGTCTTGGAAATTATTTTTTCGTTTCGAAGCTCCGACAGCCTTGGGTTAACGATGCTCCACACGTACATTCCCAGCCAAAAGTGAGATACGGTGAAAATTCGAAAACCTTTTAATGGTATAAAAATTGGAAGTAAATTAACTGTATTAAAGGTACGAAGAACATTAATTTTGCATAATAATAATTTCAAAAGGTTATTAACAAGTTGCTAAAAAAATTGTTCAAAAAATAATCAGTAAATCTTTTTTTTTCTCTTTTCAAATGAATTCATTGATTTTCTAGAAAGTTACATGCATTTCTTCAGAATCTTCTCACATTTTTGAAATTTTTGAAGGCCATAAACTACTGAACTGTTGGCGCAATCGTCTCGAAAGTTCTTGTGTATACTATGGAATCGTGATACGGAAACATATCCCAAATTCGTGCCTCTACATCGATTTTTCAAATTGTCGAAAAAAAAATCTTGCAATGTAAGAAAATTCTGATAAAATTCATATGAATTCTAAAAAATCAAGGAATTCATTTAAAGTGAGAATATAAAACGTTTTCTGACTTTTGTTAACAATTATTTTTTTGTTTAATTTGTTAATAACTTTTTGGCATTGTTATTATGCAAAATCAAAGCTCTTGACAACATTAATACGCCTGATTTTTTTTCAGATCTTTAGCACGTCGCGAGGTACTGAAATTTTCATCGAATTAAACTTTTCGTTGGGAATGTATGTCTGATCGCATCGTTAAGACGAACAAAAATAATCATGCAAAATAGATTCCAGCCTCCCGACAGAAGTTTAGAATAGTCCGAACTGCGTACTAATAAATTTGTTCGTAAGGCCCAGTTCGCAGATGTCACCGTGTCGACGTTAGTAAAAACTTAGAAGCCACCGTAGTCTTTCACCGAACAAGGCATTGTGTCCGACACCTCACAAACTGGCCGCGTAACATTTTTTTTCACCGAACAAACGAAGGATTGAATTGTCGCCGAGATGAACAAACAGAGCCGAGCGGGAAGAATCGACGGCTCTCACACGAACGTGCAATCATTCGAGCACCGTTCGACAATTGTAAATAAAACAAACGACCTTGACTCACGCGTAACGCTGTTATCGACATTCGTGACGGATTAATCGCGTGCGATTATATATTCACGGTGTTTTCGTTCGTTAACCATCCTGTGACGAGCGCCCGGTTTATCATTAATTATTCAACTTCGTCGAGCCGAGTAAACCTGATTTCGATAGAGACTTCTGAAATCACGCAGCAACAAAAAGAAAAAAGAAAAAAATAACAAAAAGAATAAGAAAAAAATTGTGTATCGCTACGAGAATGTTATAACGACCCTGTTACGATGTACCTGGTAGAACCGATCGTGTTGACCGATTGGCAGCCACGAGGAATTTAGTAGAACTCTCGCCGCTAACGCAAATTTTTTTGTTCTTTTTTCTGTTTTCTCGAAAACATTTTAAACGCCGGTTCTATTTCGCAATATTGTCGTCGATCGTGTTTAGTCTTCACGAAAAAAAAAAATGTCGCATCGTTGATTATTTCGTCGATATGCATTGATATTTCGTGTATCCTCGGTGTCGACGAAACGCTGCTGATGACGCAACTGTGCGATCGAAACTTCACAATCCGATATTCCACGCGCTTTATCTATACAAGGCCCACGATACGTAATTAATTGTACAGTCAATCTACCGAAGAGCGCATGGTGTATCTAAGAGTAGATAATACGATTTTTTTAAAACAAACGAGAAATAATAAAAAAAATGCAAATAATTGTTACAACGTTACGAGTCAACTCGATAACTAAGATTGAGAATGGTATCGTGTCCGCCCGGTATCTTGCTTACGTCCCGGTTTCACGATTTTTTGTTGAAAAAAAATATATATATACATTCATTAACAGCATACATTAATTTGGTTGATGAACTTTTAAAAATTATATATGTACAGTGTCTAATTCGACTCGGCCGAAAAAGCATCATGTACATCACGATGCGTCATTAAAAAAAAAAAAATTGTTGTGATTTTAATGGCTTTCTCATTGATACTGGGTTTGATACAGTGCCAAATAGTCGTACGATATATATATATATATATGCATTATGACACGCGCTTTTTAATCAACAATTGTATATTTATTAATATTACGATTAAGATTTGACACAAGATCGGATGTGGCTAGAACAAAAAAAAAGAAGAAATTAACAAAGAAAATCTTACGATATTTCGATGCGCCTAACATTGTAATCTTCGAGCGCAAACGAGTTTTGAGGCTCTGCTGACATATCGGATGGCGGTCGAAAGCGATTTCGGAGATCCCTCGCAAATTGCTTGTGTTGCTATGAAATTTCTGTCGACCGAATCATGGAGGTAATTAGTTTGTAATGTGTACATATACAGGGTTTTTATTGTATGTCCATTGGCCCTTGCGAATTGTTACCGAAAGAAGGCTTCAGAGATTGGGCGATCGTGAGATTGGAAGCTATATTTCTTTTTTATACGCCTTTTCGAAAATCGGTAATAATGTTTGTATATTTACCCCGTTTTGCTAAACTAAACTGTGAAACTAGCTTATTTTTTGTTTTTATTTTGTGTAGAATTTTGACTTGCTATTTTATCGAGATAAAACTTGTTAACATAAAACTGATTAATCTTTCATATGTAATTTCTTCTAATGTTCTCGTCCTTCAGAAAGAGCGAATTACTAACTTTCATCTCTGCCGATGCTTTAATGTATTGAAAAAAAAATGCGAGACGCCGCTCGCTGAAGCCTCCTTAATTGGCTCGTTACGTCGGCCCATGGACTCTCCATAACCGGTGAAGCGTCCCATTTGTTCCTACTATCGTTTCTGTCGAGGCCCAGGTTTTTTGTCCCAAACGATTATTGTTTAATGTTTTTTCGAAATTGCATAAATGTTAACAATTCGCCCGGTTAAGTAGAACTGACAAATCTGCAATCACTTCATCGATGTTGAAAGCCCATCGTTCAATCGCAATTCGATGTTAGCCGTTCCCACGATAGCTTTAGAGAATGCAAATTTGAATGATTTTCGAAATTGTTTTCTCTTCAACGTGGAATTTATTATAACTGATAAGGATAAAGGTAAATAGCATTTTTATCGGAAGTTTGATTGTGATTATGTGTACCAAATTGTTAACTAAAAGTTGAGAGAATAAACTTTTTTTTACTTCTTTTAAATTATTATAAACATTTTTTTTCTTCTTTTTCGGCAACTCCATTCGATCGTGATTTCACAACGGATGAGAAAACTGTTTCGAAATTAATATTTTTGTCATATCACGCAATCGTTTATCGTGCTATTATTACTATGGGTCGTTTTACACCAAGTCGTATCAAACGAGTTTTATATGTATTTTTTTTTAACTAAGCTCGTCAGATTTCACATGTTTTCTGGTCGTTCTTAGTGATTGCCCAGCCGCGTCTCATATAATCGTATATTAATCCGTAATGATTTTTGTTGTCCCATTGCGTTTCGTTATTGTTAAAGCTGCTCCGATTTGGTTGATTTTTCCATCTATTGTTTTATAATTCTCTCAGCGAATCCCTTCATATTGCCACACCCAGATTTTATGATATATATATATATACACATAATGGCAGAGACTGAATTGGCAATTCATTTGCCTGCTTTACCCTATTACACACCGATCCGCAAGAAATGCCGATTTGCTTTCCGGTGTCTGTTGTTGATAGTCTAGCTGCATAAGCCATCATTGAATTATTTGTTCGATAGTTATTTTTATGAAAAGAAAAAAAAACATGAAAAAAAGAAGAAAAACAAAATCATCTACACTATATCTATTATGTTTAGATAACACATAGCGACGGTACATTCGTTGGGAACTCGATCGTGTTCGCATCGGACAACCGATTAGGTTTCACTTTGTAAATAAAATTAAGTAATAATGTAGGAGATTTAAGACTACCGCTATTGAGATATAGCTTTTTATTTATCACCCAAAAGTACGAATTGTATATAATAGAATGTTCCTACTGCGCGCACCGAAAAATATATAAGTAGCAAACCAAGGCCGATTGTCACGTGTAAGTGTGAAAAAAAAATTCATCGAAATTTTTTTTGAGCACAAAATACAAACTGGCCTCCTCGATTGGCCTTTATTGTTTAGATAAAAAGATAGATAAAAGAGCATTTGGAACATTTCTGTACAATTTTATTTCATTATTTTCCTTTACTTCATCCACACTGTTCTTGCCGGTGATTTGTAGGACAATTTTTCACTTTCACAATAAAACCACTATGCTAACATTGAATCGATATTATTTTATTTTTTTAAATTCCATTTCATCGGAACGTCGATACTTTTTCTCAACAGTTTTTCACGCGTAGGCTTCTAGAACGAAGAGTGAATTAAAAAGAAAATCGTCATGTAGGTTGTGCGGTCGTGGAAACGTAAGTGGGAACATTTTATTCTCTAAAAAGAAAACACACGAAGCATAATATGATCATTTTATTTATACCAACGTATACATACTTGTACGTTACTTCGATTACGAACGTATTAATAAACTTCATACGAGGCCAATGGGTTCTTTGTTTGGTTGTTGTTCTTGAATGTTTGCATCAATCCTTTCTGCACATTTACGCATGTCTCGTATTGATGCAAAGAGGAATGAAACATCGAGTTGTCGGGGAAATTATAAATTTCATCGCCGTTTATTGGCTCAACGATTTGCGGCTCGCGAGAATCTCGTTCAACACTCGTGCTAAACGACACAAGCGCACTCGAATAATTACTTGTGACCGAAAGGATTTTGCAAAATGAAAATTGTAACGGCGTGATGGATTATATACCTTTCTTATATTTCGTCATAAGCCGAAGAATAAGCATACACTCGCACATCGAATTATGTACATTCCTTCGTTTCCCCCTTTTTTTCTTTGTTTCTCCCTCTCAAATATCGCGATTATCGCATCGTCTTTAGATTCATAATATCATAATGACTCTCGATATTCTTATTAACGATAAATTGCTCGATCAACGGAATATCGCTCGATACGCGTCGAGGAAACTCTGTACAGCCGTAAACGGTTAATTACAATAACGTTTCTTTTTTGTTTTCTTTCTTTTCTCTCTTTCCATTATTCGTTTTATTTCTAATGTATTCATAGAGAGGTACACATTAAAGAATACGAGAAGCAAGTAAAAAACGGTGATTATTTTCACGAATCACAATAAGCGTCTGAACGATTACGATTTTTTTCTTTTTTTTTCATTTCTTTTCGCTCTTAATAAAAATTAATTTTTCTTTCACAAAAATAAAAAAAATTCTTGGCAAACGCGAAAAGCGGCTGCGCTCTGCGACATTATTGCACGAAAATAAGAGAGAGAAAAAGAACGAAACGACAAATAAAAAATTAACAATGAATACCATTACGTAATTAAATTATAAGGAGTGACAATGTTTAAAGAAACGATTAACGAACCATCGCACTTTCGATAAACTTATTCGCCTATTCGCTATGATCACAGTTACATTTATGATAATATGGATATATAAGTTATTACACTTGTCATCGTCGTCGTTCCGATCGTATTATCGTCACTGTATATATGTACATCCGGGTTATAAATAGTATGTATGTTCAGATAATTAAATACAATCTGGTTTCGAGAGCCTATGACTAGCGGGGTTAACTCTATTTCTCCTACCAGTGATAGTTTCATATTTATTTATTATTATCATTATTATTATTGTTTTTTATTTTTTTAAATTTTTTTCAATGAAAATACTATTACGCGTGATACCGATACAAACCAAGCCTTCATTGGTTAAATAGTTGAACTATTTATGGGTATGTAAACTATCGTGACATTACGATAGAACGATTCTAAGCTTCTGTTTTGATACACTGTACAATATATAGTCTTCATTTCTTCGTCAATCGTCATTATTTTCTTTGCTTTTTTTTTCATTCGCCATTCTTTTTGGTGCATCTTCGAACTTTGATATTACCTTCTGAATCGCATATTACCGTTGTCATATCGGGTGTCCCTCGTTCACAACCGAGCTGTGAACAAGGCCCGTAGTATAAAGCCCAACTCTCGGTACTCTCTCACGTGATCGGCAATAGCAAGGTCACTTCCATAAGAATTTGGATTTTGTCGTCGACTCTTGTCGCTGTGTCGGTCAGAGCATGGCCGTGGGTTAGGACTGAAGGGGATGAACGCAGGACCTCGGTACTAAACCTTTGCGATCACCTCGGGCGCACAGGAGCCACTTGTTGTCCACCTCCAGAATTACCTTCAGTCTCTCGCCCTCGTTGAAGGACAGATGACCGTTGTCGGACGGTAATCTATGTGTCAGTGTGCGAACTTCTCTGTAAATAAAATAATTTTTTGTTTGTTAAAGGATTTGCATAAAACATTTACAGTAGAACCTCGGTTATCCGAACCCGTCGCTACCGAGTCAAGTTCGGGCAATCAAAAATTCGGATAATCGAAAAGAGAATTTTTTTTACGACATTATAGCACGTATATAAATAAAACACATAAAAATGAAATGACAGCATATATTAAACTTCAAAACATATTTTCATCATATTTCCGACATCGGAGTCTTTTTTAAGGGTTCTGTGAAAAAGAGACGTTCACTTTGCTATCTCACACAGGAAGCTTTGTTTTGGTTTAAAAAGAAAAAAAAATCAAGAATTGAATGAACATTTGCTCAGAATGTTTCAGAACGTCGAAAAATCACAATTAGGAAAAATGTCATGATGCGTGTGTGTCTGTTTGTGTGACTCTGACACGAAAAATTAAAAATGCTATAACTCGAGAATGCCTTGACCGATCAAGTTGAAGTTTCACACACAGCGCGTGGTTAGTAGTCAATGATCTCTATAAAATTTCGGGAAAATCGATCGAATCGTTTAAATTTTGTCATTTGGAATTTTTAGAATTTCATGAAGAATTAGTACTTTAATTTAGACGCAATTTTTTCATTCAGAATCTCGAAGTCGTTTCAGTGTTGAACTACGTATGTAAAGCGATTCAAACGATTTGGTATTGCAACTACCCAGGTAGCACACCAAAATTAGTTATCAAAAAGTGAACTCAATGATTTCCATAAGTCCCCAGATAGCCAAGCTCCACGAATCGGACGCAGTTGAAGCAATTTTTGCGACATGTGCAGCGCATGTCGCGAATATTGTACCAACTCCTCCCGTTCATAAATATATATATGTTATATATTTTGGAAAACTGTGGATTTGTTTGTTTGGATGTTTTCCCCCCCCCCCCATTCCAGAAGCAAAGAAAAGCAGGGAAAAGCCGAGCTTCGTGTGCTTCATAAAATCACACACATGGAATGGATTTCCACATACTATGAACCATGCGATCCATGCCAGCGCGCGGGCCAACATAACCGCGAGTATATATGTTTATATACGTACTTCACCGATTGCTTAGGTTGCGCGCTAGACCTCGAGTTAGTCGGTGCCGTTGGCCTCGGTAGAGAAGTCGAAGCGGCTCTTCTGTGCGGCGAAATCAGGCTCTTTTCTCTCGCGGCGACGCCGTGCGACTTGTAAGGCAAAGAGCTCGGTCGCGCGACTGTCCTTGGCGGTCCAACGACATCCTGATCGACCCGACTGGTACGTCGCGGAACTTCTTTTCCCTTCGCTTCGGCAGGCTTTTTCTGTCCCAGCTTCGCGGTCGTCACGGGTGTCGGTTTTTTCAACGAAGGTATACCGGAAACCGGGGATTTCGTGCTCTTAGCGGCGGTGGCGATGCTGCTCGACGGCTGCTTTATCGGCGACGTGAGCAACCGCGGAATCTTCGACTTGCTCGCGCTCGTCGGAGTCTGATTCGGCGACGTCACCGCAGCAGCGGCCTCGTCTCTCGGATCCTCCTTGCCGACCATCAATTCCCACTTCTCTTGAAGCTTTCGGAATTTCGATTCCCCGAGAATCAAGTCCTCTTCGTCGTGCTGCTGTCTCACGTCCGGGCTCGACATTCTGATCGGCGTGTTTTGCCTCGCGCTCGCCCGATTCAGTGGCGAATGCTCGAGGCTGTCCGTGTAGTCCTCCGAATCCTCGGAAGTCAGTTTGTCGAGGCCCGGATACATCTTCGCTCCACCGGGCAAATGACTCCAACGCTTCTTCGACGCGCCGTCCGCGTCGACCTTTGGCGCTCTCTTCTCGTCGGTGTAGCACGCGCCGCACGAACGCGGACGTATCTTCTTTGGACTTGGTATACCCGTAGGAAGTTCGGACTTGTCGAAGTGATGCTCCTTCGGCGATTCAATGGTTCTGAAGGGCGTTGTCTAAACGGGTGTATAAAATATAAAATTCATTAGAAATTAGTAAATTAATGAACCGTGCTCAAGCCGACCGACGAGATACTCACGTTTAACGCGTGGTTGTTCATGTTGCCGAAGCTATTGTGAAGCTGACGGTACTGATAGAGGAGATCGAGTTGGAATGGACAGAATGCGAGAGGCTGCAGAATATTGAGAAACGCGTCGGCGACCTCACGAGCATTGACGCAGGCGAGCGCACCGACGAAGAGACTGTTGCTGTTGTAATGCTTCCGCAGAATCGATTCCCGCGTGCACAAATAGGCGAACCAAGCATCCAGCGCCCGCAAACTGTAAAGAGATTATATACACATGTGAATTATATAGTATTACTGGTCGACGAATATTTTTGTCGATTCATTCTTCATTTTTATTCGACTTAATGTAATAAAAAGTATTTTACAAAATTCATTCAAAAATTGGGATATGATAAATTCATATCCTAATTTTTTGAATGAATTTTGCAAGTATACGCTAGTTTCGCGTTACATAAAAGTAACGTGAACTATGAAATTTATATGTGATATGAACTATGAACTACGAAATTTATATGCGATGTGAACTATGAACTATGAAATTTGTATGCGATATGAACTATTAATTATGAAATTTGTATGCGATACATACAATGAAAGTATGCAATTTTTGTTATTAAGTTTTTAACTGTCTGTCTACGCGTTAATTCATCTTATTTTTCTGTGTCGAAAAAAATATGGGTATTTAGAAAACGGGACTCACTTCAAGAGGCCGAACACGAAAGCGTGGAACTTGAGCATTCCCTCGGTAATGAAGTCCTCCCCGTTTATCTTCTGCACCAATTCGTTGAGAGTATTAGTAAGTGGTCCTTGCTGGGACGACGCCTCAACGACTTGCCAAACGCTGTTGGCGATCGGTCCGAAAGTCGAATTCAATTGTGGCTTCAAGCCGTCGGACATAATGGCGTAAAGTGCGGGGCACAAATTGCTGACGCATAGCTGGGCACACTCGTCTTTATCGCTGTACTCTCGCGGGCTCTGCATCGGTTGCGTGTGCCAATACTTCACCAAAAGATCGACTGCCTTGTTCACGGACCACATCATTTCTTTAAAAAAACAGAAGAAAGATAACAATGAGAGGAATGTAAAATAAAGAAACGAAAATGTGTAATTCGTTCAATCAAGGATACATAAAAATCCACTTACTTTTTTTCTCCTCCAGATCAATAGGCTTCGGCTCACCGCTTTTTCCAGCCGAGTCCAGTGCTGTTGGACATTCTTTAGGATCTCCTAATCCAGCCAAAGTGTTTGCCTGAAACGTCGAATAAAAACTCGATAAAAAAAGGAAATCGAAGGTAGCATTTTTACGAATGTTTCCAACTCTTCGCTAATTTATACCAGCAGTATATTTAATGTTTTTAAAGTATCTATTCACGAGTATTTCAATTCCATATTTTTCGAGACTACAAAATATCTATAAGAAAAATTAGAATTTTTGATAGAAAATACACGATTAAAATGTAATATGTTTTCGAAAAAAAAGAAGAGATCAATTGTACTCGTACCTTACTCTCCAGATAAGCTTTCCTCTGATTGACCGCAAAGCTAACGGTCTTCTTCTGCGACTCCATCATATCGGTGGCTTTGCTGATGTCCTTGTTCATTCTGAGCGACAAGAATTTCCTCACGTACGATCTGAGCTTAACCTCGGGATCCTCGGTGTCGCCGTCGCTGCTCTGCGACGAGAAACCGCTTCGTTTCAGAAATTCCTCGAGTTGCCTGACATCGTCGCCGCTGGATTCTAAAGCTTCGGTCTCGACGCCTCCGTAACTACCGGTCTCTCTCAGTCTTTCCGCGTAACGTCTCTCCTCCACCTCGTCGACGTCCTTCTCCGAATCGATTATTCTGCCGTGCCTCAGTAGCTGAAGATCGTTGTTCATATAATACGGCTCCTGCAGGGACATGCGCTTCGACGGCTCGGGCGACTGTCGATCCTCGACCTCCTCGACCCCTCCCATCTCGAACATGCTGTACCGTTTGTTAGCGGCTGCACGATTTTTGCGTAAAATACTTTTCGGTAAGGGCGGCCTCGGTGGAACTTTGCCGCCGCAGCAGTCGGGCTCCTTTTCACCTTGCGGCAAGGATATCGAGCGTTTCGAGAAAGACGGATGAGTCGTTCTTCCCTGACTCAGCGGTCGATGAGATTTTTTATCCTGAGTGACGAGGCTCGCTTCGGCTGAGCTCATGCTATCGTAACGATAAAGGTAAAGAGGATTAGCGGCGCTGCTGCCCGCGACTGGATTCGACGCGGAGTCGGTGAGAATCGTCGACGATCCTCTGTAGCCGGAGGACGGTTGAGTTCCCGTGCTGCTGCTCGACGACACGTTGGACGGCACGATCTCGCTGATCGTGCGAGTCCGATGACGCATCGGCGGCGATAAGCAGAAAAGCGGTTTCTTCAGTTCCTCGCCGAGCCTTATGTGACGCGACACTTCCGGCACATCGTGAAGCACCTTTTTGTACTCGGTCGGCAGCAGGAACGTGAGCGACTCCCAATCCTTGACGTGAGAAAACCCACGCTGCCGAAGTGCGTCGATGTCGTTGCAGGAGAACGGCCTGCCGGCTTTGCCGGTTTTCTTCCAGCCTGTTTTCTCTCTGTCGTAGACCTGCGGCTTCAGGGCAACGTTCTCCAGAGCGCCGTCTTTGGAATTCAGGAAAGACAAATCCGGCAGGGTGTAGTTCGGATACACGACGTACACCGGTTTCTTGTCGACGATAGTTTCGCGCAGATGTGGGTAATCGCTCTTCGCTGCTGGCGGATAGACCAGCGACGTTTGGACGCCGTTGTCCTCGACCTCGATTATCGCTTGAATTCCCGTCGTTTTCGAAATTGGATTCTCCCTTTCGGCGGGCTTCGACCAGGCGTTCTTTATTTGATTCTTCGGCGGACCGTCGCTGCCCGATTCGTGTCCACTTCCTGCCTTCTCGTAGTCGGTGCACGACTTCAGGAGACTTTCGGAGAGTTCCTCCACCGACGGGGATTCCTCTTTGAACTCTTTGATCGACGGGATTCGCTTCGAGGTGTTGTCGCTCGAGCTACCCTCTGGACCGCTTTTGTAGCAGTCCGTTTTGACCCAGTTAATAGCGAAATCGTTTTCCGGAATGTTACTGTGACTGTGACTATGACTGTGGGTGTGACTATGACTGTGACTGTGACTATGGCTGTGGCTGTGACCGCTGCCGGAAGCGTCGTTGATGTTTTGCCGTGGTATCTGAGTGTTCGTGTTGGTGCCGCTGTCGCTCCCACTGTTGCTCGTCGGCCATCCACTGTCGCTCACGGAATCCGACTGGTCGAGGGTCAGACTCATTCCCTCGGCGCTCATGCTCTTCTGCTTCATGAAGAGACGAACGAGACTAAGATTTTGAAGCTTCTTGCCCGATACGGCGTGCTCGACGCTTCCCGAACTGTCCTCGTTCACCGAACGACTCATCGCCGAACCGGAACTCTGGAGATGCGCGGGATGGTGGTTGGACTCGGCGGAATCAACCTGCGAGAGGGACATCGACGAGAACGCGATTATTGTTTTTGTTATTCGAGTGGATTTTGTTTAGGGTAGATGTGTCGGTCGAAGCGACACGCTTATTTCATATTCATCTTTTTTATTCGATGTGCTAATATATTATTTGTTAACCGTTGACGTGGTTGGATTAACTGCAGGCAGCTGAGTAATTCAATTGATAAATGCAACTTAACTGCACTGTAAAAATAAATTGTAAAGTTAATATACTGGGACTTGAAATTTGTCTACTTATATTAATTGCACATTAATGTACTTTTTCGTACAATTAAAATACGAGATATTAAAATTACAAATCTTTTGCCGAGATTTGCAAAAATGTCCGTTCAATATAAAAATTTTACTGCAAAATTGCAACGCTCGTGTGTCTGAAATTTCAGAAACAATTTACGTATAAAAAGCTTCCAATACCGGTAATTAATTTCCAAACTACCTTTTTTTACAGTGCGTACAAACTTCCGCGAAGCAATATACGTCACCGATCTGAACGTCACGGTTGAAATTAAAAGTTTGTTGAGGGAAACGACAGTGTGGAAAAATAAGTTTATCGAAACTGGCACATCTACCCATTGCAATAGTCGCGATACGCTTCCGAATGACTTACAGAGAAATTCAAGGGGGCGTGAATCTGTTGGAGTTCTCGAGTTTTCCTGAGATCCGGCAGGCTCAAGCTTCGCTTGTTCGAGCTGAGCATAACGTTTCCGGTTCCGGTAAGAAAATTCTGTATCGTATTGTTGTTGCCCGACGGATGACGGGTCATTATTTTGTTCGACGACGAGTGCTTCAGATTGCTCCAGGTCGTGTAGATCTTTGAGTCCGAACAGGCCATCGATAGATCCAAGATATTCTTCAGATCGAGCTTTGTGTTGTAGTAAGTTTCTCGAGCTTCATACATTTTTTGTTTTTCTAAAAAAAAATATTTTCTCGTTACAACTTTTTCTTTTCTTTCTTTTTTAAAGGTAGTCCTTGTGAATAGTGTTCACTTCGCATAAGTTTCAGAGAAATGAGAGGAATTTGCAATCAGTTCTCGATGGTATAAAAATATGAAAAAAATCAAGGTACTGAAAAGATTAATTTTAAATAATAATAATTCCAAAATGTTATTAACAAATTGATGAAAAATGAAATTGTTCGATAAATCTCTCGGAAACCTAACTTTTTTTTTTTTAAAGTGCTTCGTTCACCTTTTCGTTCACCTTTTAAAGATTTTTAAATTCACTTTGGATTTTTTTTTAAATATAGGAAAAACGCGTAGACAGTCACAAAATTCACAGTGAATTTAAAGATCTGAAAAAATACATACGTATTCAGAAAAATGAACGAATCATTTTTATTTTTAAAAAATGTATGTTTCCGGGAGATTTGATGACCAACTTTATTTTTCATCAATTTGTTAGTAACATTTTGGAATTATTATTATGCAGAATTAATATTTTCAGCATCTTTAATACGCTTGATTTTTGTCAGATTTTTATACAGTCGAAAAGTGCTTTCAATTCCCTCTCATTTCTCTGAAACTTATGTGAAGTGAACACTATGCGCGAGTACTACCTTAAGATGATTTTAACGGTCGACGACGGACGTTCTACAAAAATTTACCTTGACTCTCGAAATCTTGCGAACCATCCGAGTACATCGTCATGCTACCTTCGAACGCTATTGTGTAATTATTTTTGTTGTTCGTTTGGCATGTGAGTAACATATCTTCGCAGTCCAGGGAGTCGACGCTGTAGCTGCCTCCTGGAGGCAGGACAGGTGTTTCCTTCACGGGGGAGAATAGCAACGACGACTTGCATATGGATATTGTATCCGCCGTTGAACAAGCCGAGTCTTCTCCCTTTGAATTACAATAATTTACATTCAGACGGAGGCTCCAAAGACTCGTATTATTTGGAGGATTTAATGAATGCATTCTTTGCTCGATGCAGTGACTAACGGCATGCTTCCGTTAAAAAAAAAAAAAATTGTGTTAACCGTCCGACTCCAACGTCCTTTTCAACATCACGAACGGAATGCGTCTACGAAATAACTGTATTTCTCATTGTTGCGATGTCTCTTAAAAAAAAAGAAAAAAAAAATTCGATGGTGAATAAGTACATTTACTTTCATTCGCTCGTTGCAAGAACGATTAGTAGATTACATGTGCGATGCACACCGTCAATGTAACCGGCCCAGTTTCTGAAGCGTTACGAATTACGACCCGTGTATGCAAAATTATGAATTCGCGGTTTCGGACTTATTGCAGTGGAAAAAGCGTGGAAATACAAAATTATTATACATAAGTATTGACGCAGCTTTGATGTAGGTCTTTGACCCTATCAAGTGGCGTAATTTTTTTACTCCAAGTTGCCGAAAAAAAAAACTTACGAAAACGTTTGCTTTGCATTCGACCACGCCCAGCGAGACGACTTTAAAACCAAATGAAAATTCGACGGGTCAAAGCAGCGACCTAGTTTATGACTTCATTGGCATTGCAGTAACTGGGCGGTTTACTTTCATAACAGTGTATTTTCAGCGTGGAAAAAAAAACTCGAAAAATAATTAATGGCGATCCACGTTAATCTCGCCTGAAGATAAAAATCCAAAAAAATGCATCGTCATTGAAAAACAACTCAACACCAAGTACGTTGTGTGCGTGTATTAATTCGTGGGTCACCTGGTTAACGAGCCTCTGATGAAAAAAAAACACAAAATACTGTGTCATGGTTTACGTGATGAGGTGGAGTGTTATGTTTAATTTCGTACAGCGATTTACCAAAAAGTGAGTTTTCGAACGTGTTTATGGGACAATCTTTTTTTTTTTTTTTTTACTTCATGCTCAAGGAATATCAAAAGCGGGTGCTAACATCTCATTGACATCAGTCGTTATCGCGTTCTCTCGAAACTGCGCTACAAGCTGCAGGGGGATGCAATTTATATATATATAATATATATATATTTTTTTTTTCGTTCGCAAACAGCCCTTCGTCGTACCTGGCTGCTCGTATGAGGACTGATAGAGGAACCAATGTCGATCTTTTCCATGACGGAGCCAGAGATACTGGCGTACCGTTCCCTCTGATAGTTAAACTGTCGTGGGACCAGAATGGATTCGATTAAGTATTATCTGCAGATAACCAATCTTGGGGGAGTTCGAACGCACGACTCAAGAAATGCAGCAATCTTTTACTCGTCTTCGGAAATCAGTTTGTTATTACTTTTAACAAAATCAATAGCAATTCGTACACCGCACAACTTTGCGTTACACAGCAAAATAAGTACCTTGAAATAACGTTTCTTGTCCACGAACGTCCACAATTCTCTTCATGTTAATTTTACAAAAAAACACTTTGCTAAAATGTATAATAGTTTTACGAATATTCCTTGTAAAATTAACAATAAAATAATTGTAAACGTTCGTAGACAAAAAAGTTTGATAAATATACAAATCTTTCTTACTGTGTACGCGGCATAAAAAATTGCTCATCGAAGCCAGAATGATCGAGGGTCCGAAAGGCAATCGTACATTTATTCGCTGATAATTGGAAACGTAGAAGTGGCGTTGATAATTGATTCACGAGGTGTCGTTTAAAATTTTTTTTTTTATGTCGATCTTAAAATTATATCTAGAAGGATCTAATCACGGTACGATCGAGCGATGCAGCAAATGGATCTATTTTTAACCAGTCTGAACGATTTTCGATTTGTGCAGTGCAGTTCACTTAAAAAAAAATCAATCGCAATTCGTACACGTCTTTGCCTATCGTTGCAGTTTCGCGTTATGCGGCATTAAAAATTTCTCATCGAAGCAAGAATGATCGAGCGTCCAAAAGATAATCGCTATTTTATTCGCCAATAATTGGAAATATAGCGTTGGCTTTACGAGGTATTGTTTTTTGTATGTGCAACTTAAATATCGCACCACTAAAATAACAGTGCAACATTTCTCATGGAATTACCATACAAATTGTTAAACTGTTGTTCTAGGCGTGTGATACTATCTAAAGGGATCTAATCGCGGTACGATCGTACGATGCAGCAAATGGATCTATTTTTGACCAGTCTCCGAACGATTTTCTATTTGTGCAGTGCAGTCGCTCTGGAAAATCTGATTGTGCTCGATGAAGGATGATCAAAATCTAATTTTCTAATTACTTCGATTAAAAAAAACTGCAATCGTAATTTCTACGAAAATTTTACGCAAGTTACACGCTACGTATGGACGAAACTGCAAATTCCAAATACCAATCGACGCACATAAGGTGCCGGATAATGCAATTGTAATTCTTTTTTTGTAATTAGAAAATTTCGTGATTCTGTCCCAAGGGTTTATTATCGGAGCGAATAATTTGCAATTTTGTTTTAAATACTTTTCCTTACCTCCGAATGCTGAACCGGGTCAGTACACATAACGGGTAGAGCAGTGAGCAGAGTATGGATATCCGCGGTTCTAAAGCTCTCCATATCGACCTCCGCCAGATTGGCGTCCAAATTTCGCGCGAGGTCGTCATAATATCCCAGGTCATCTTGAGTGTAGGAGGTCGACAGGGACGACAGCACGCTCGGATGGACGTGAAGTCCTCCATCTCTGTAACTGCAGTTTTCTCGTAATCTTCTTTACTTCCAAAGGATTTCTTCCGAATTTAATCGATCGACGAAACGCTGCTTACCCGTAATCAATGAACCATTGGTACTCTGAATTATCCTGCACGAATTCAGAGCCAATGAGGTCTTGCGGTATGGGATCCGCAGGATTGGAGTTGCAGTCCGAACCCGGAGTCTGTGGGTCTTCCATCACTGCAGCTCCCTTGACAGTGCCTTAAACAAAAATCACCAAAAATTACATATTAAAATCTGAATGGTCTGGAATTGTGTACAAATATATCGGTTTTCTTTTTACTCCGAAAAGGCACCTAGTTGTTTAATAACTACATAAAATCCAGTTTGAAGCCAGTTTTTTTTTTAATAACATTCGGAAAAGAAATAATTTTTACGATCGTTGCTGATAAAATTGATAAGTCTCATAAATTGTACGTATTCGGAGTCTCAGAGATTCTTAAATATTTCGAATGAAAATAAATCGTAATGATTGTCCGATTTTTGTGGGATGGACTCGGCTTGCGTGGAAAAAAAATACTACAAACTGCATATTAAAATCCGAATGGTCTGGAATTGTGTACAAAACATATAGCTTTTTCTAACTCCGAAAGGACACCTGGTTGTTTAATAACGATATAAACTCCAGTTTGAGGCCAGTTTTGTTAGAATAACTTTCAGAAAAAAATTAATAAAATCATTTTCGCGATTATTGCCGATACAATTAATAAGTTTCATAAACTTATTTAGAGTTTCAGAGTTTCTTAAATATTTTGAGTGAAAATAAATCCTCATCGCAGCACAATTTTCATAGAATTCTCTCAGCATGCATAGAAAGTGTAGAAAAGAAAAACTACTGTACATTTTTGTAAATTCTCAAATGCGACAATCCCCAAATTTGAATGACATCCTCGCAGATGTCAATTGAGAATTTTTTATGTCAGATGAGAATTTTTTTTTATCCCATCTTGAAAACCAATGCCCAATCATTGAAAGGGGATCATCGAAGGATGCGACGCATTATTGCGTCAGAGTAAAAAAAAGCTTTTAATTGGATCTCCCATCGGCAAGGGGGAATTCGTTGCAACGGATATTCTTCTATTTATATTTATTGCTGAATAATTCATCGAATTTCGTATGCAGCGGCTTCTTTAATCAATAATTCATTGAATCTTGACCTCAATGCATACGCATCTCATCAGTGACAATAATGTCAATAAATTATGACAATTCATTCTTTCGCAGGATATTTAAAAATGTAAAAACCACGATAACAAAACGTAATACTTTAGCTACGAAAAAATAATCGGTTTTTGCTTCGTCTGACTGAAAAAAAAAATCGGAAAATTCACTATGACAAATCGTAATATTTTTGCCACAAAAAAGTAAATTCATCGGCTGAAAGAAGAAAAATCGTGTCCTCGCAAATCATCAAAGTACCAAAGGTACTTATCGTGCGGAACGATACGGTTCGCGTTCGAAGACGCTAAAGAAGGTAGGTAGAGCCTCGTTAGAAAAAACTAGGGCGTGTTTTGAAATTGTCTCCGTAATTAGACATCTCACGTTCGAGTGGTTCGCTCGAAGGCGCACGTAAACGTTTGATCTCTCGGACGTTGTATTCCCTCCGCGGTCCATATGCAATTAAGCATTCACGCAATAAAGTTTTTCATTTCCGCGAAACGCAATATCTAGCGTCACGGAGGATACAATTTGTTTTTTTTTCTCTCGATTTAACGTATTACCGACGTTTTTGTTTACGTCTTGTCACGGTTAGTGTAAAAAGTGTTATTGTCGGAAGAGACACGAACGCGAACTTGAACAAGAAAACACACACACACACAGACACGTACACAGCCGCTGTTGCAACAATGCACAGTCGCTCGTGGGCCTCGCGACTGGTACTAACCTTCTTACATGGCAATCGTGCGATCGATCCGAGCGGCGCGTACGACATGCACCAGGCGAACGCGAAACGACATTTTTTTTTTCTCGAGAGCCGAACTGGCCGAGTGACTAACTCGGGAGAATTGTGACTTGTGTTCGCGCTTAAAGAGTTTCCAGTTTAGTCGGGAAAAATCGAAAGCAGATTCCGAGGCTCTCCCCTCCACCGAGGTTCAAAAAAAGGGGCTCGAGCACCAGCAACAGCAGCGGAGGAGAGCCGAGCCACCAGCGATCTCCCGTGCTCGAGACACTGGAATGTACTGATGCCCGATCGAGTGGGATTGTCGGTCTGTGACGTCAGGGTGCGCGATGGCGGTTGCACCTGCGTGCGCATGCGCGGCTCCCTCGAGCGTACGTTTTTCAACCGTCGTTTCTGACGAGCGTCGTTTCAAACGAAAATACATATGGAGTGGAGAAGTCGAAACGAGTGTGCGTAACACGTCTCTCGTCTTTTAGCTCGCTCGTACGTGACACGAATCTACGAAGTGAATCGTAGTGATTCTTTGTGGAAAGTGAGTATCGTCGAAATGACTTTCGATATGGGTATTGAAGACGAGATGTCTCGTTCGTGGATGCAACGAAATCTGCGTGGAAGCTTTCCGGGTTTTCCGGGCTTCGTTGCATCCACGGGTTACGACATTCGCGAATGATGATCGGGATTCCTCGACGTGCTTTTTCCTCCTTAATTCCCGACCTCGATTAAACAGGTGTTTCGGTGGTCGCTGCCGGCGGGACTGCGGAAGCCGGGACCGGACGGAGGAAGCTGGAGAATCGGAGATTGCAGGTTAGGAGGGATCAGGTGCAGCGAGGTAAGAAAGTACAATGTTATTGTTATGACAAACGGACGGCAACCACGCTGCCTGCTACAGAGCGACCTTGCGGACACGAAATACGCGCGCTGGTCGTGTGTTTGCAGCGAATGTTATTATTATTCATTCATAAAACTATCCCACGGTTTCGCACTCGAGATGACGACGAGATATCGGCGACAGCGACGTCTGTTTTGCGACTGATACGAAATACACTGTCGCTCTTGCACGTCCGAATTAAGGTGATGTGAAAGACTATGGAGAGCGTGAGAGATAGCGTCAGTGATGCTCTCGGCGGAGCGAGAGAGACAGGTTGAGAACGTGTTTCACATCACCTTAACGGAATTTAACTCACCGGACGAAACGAAGAGACTATTAACAAAAATATAACTGACCTAGGGTTTCGATTATTTGTAACATTTTTAAAAATTAGGTCAGACTTGTTTTATTACATTAATAATTTTTAATTGTAAAAAATGATCTCAATTTGTTTTTCAACGATAATTAAACAATCAATAACTCCGTGCAGAAATTATCATGCACCATGAAAGATCTTGTACGGAAAGTTTGACAATCAAATTTTTTGCGGGTCTCAGCGCTTTAAGGTAGTTGTTACGAATAGTGTTCACTGCGCATAAGTTTCAGAGAAATAAGGGGGAATTGCAAACACTTCTCGATGGTATAAAAATCTGAAAAAAATCAAGCATGTTAAAGGTGCTGAAAAGATTAATTTTGCATCATAATAATTCCAAAATGTTATCAACAAATTGATGAAAAATAAGATTGGTCAACAAATCTTCCGGAAATATAATTTTTTTAAAAATGAAAATTATTCGTTCATTTTTCTAAACGCGTATGATTAAAAATTCACTATGAATTTTGTGACTTTCTACACGTTATCCCCATATAAAAAAAAATTCAAAGTGAATTTAAAAATCTGAAAAAATTCATACGTATTCATAAAAGTGAATGGAGCGCTTTCACAAAAACAAAAGTTAGGTTTCCGGTAGATTTCTTGAACAATTTTATTTTTCATAAATTTGTTAATAACATTTTGGAATTATTATTATGCAAAATTAATATTTTCAGCATCTTTAATATGCTTGATTTTTTCAGATTTTTATACCATCCAGAAGTGTTGGAAATTGCCTTTCAATTCCCTCTGAAACTTATGCGAAGTGAACACTATTTGCAAGGACTACCTTCAGCGAGCTGGAACGTTAGATTTTGTCCATGAAAGTTTCGAGCAGTGAGTTTCGTGCGTACTGGATGCAATTTGTGTGCCCATATAACAAAACCCAAAACAACATAAGCCCACCTGAACGGATGACAGTTTTCCACCACATTGTAACATTAAAAAAAAAAAATTAGGTTACACTTTTTTTATTACGTTAATAATCTATCATCGTAAAAAAAAATCCTTTTCACCAATAATTAAACAATCGATACCTCTGTACAGAAATAATCATAGACCACAAAAATGTCTGTACAGAGAGTTTCGCGATTACAATTTTTTTTTCCAGCGCTCGAAACGATTCAGCACGTTAGATTTTCTCCGTGAAAGTTTCGACGAGTGATTTTCGTGCGACGAAATTTGCGTCTCCATATAAAGAAACCCAAAACTATATGTGAGCCCACCTGAACGGACGACAGTTTTCCACCTCATTCTGCCGTTCGCGATAATAGCGTCGATTTAACAGTAAACATTTACACCGGTTAAACGTTAACCGAAACCGTACGTAATTTCAACGTCCATATGGCGACCGCCTGATGACTGTGCTCCACACCGAGCCGTGCTACTGTCGCGACTGGAATTCATTATTGTACATCGACGAAGCCGTGCACACGACACATTATCAAAGTAATGGGGAATCAATGTGCGCATGAGCCTCGAACAAAGGGGATAGCATTATTGAATACCAAAGCCATCGAGAGGTTTGTGTACACGAACAGTCGACACATAGGGTTTGCGTACATACACACACACCGTTACTACGGTACACTTTCGTCGACGCTCGAGATATCGGGTTCTAGCGACAATGTCGAAAGACGCCCGGAGCCGAGTTATAACGAAGTTACAAACGCGAAACTACGCTCGGGGTTCGAGTCGAACTTCTTGCTGCCAGTTTCTCGGACGAAAAACCTGCATCGCGCGGTGAGAAACAGAAGGGCGCATCCCACGCCATTTAACGTGTAAAACTATGCGGGTTAAGCCCTTACGTTTCTCGGCGATCGACATATCTGGTTAATAAAATCGGGTCTCCGATTTACTGCTGCAACGTTGCGCTGAGCTATATCGAGCTATGTTAAATCGACATTTTCCCGTTATGTATAAACTGCACGTTGGTGTTTTTTTTATTACATCTAAGTTTATAGGAGTGCATAAAAAGTTTTAATTCGACCCGGTGGGAAAGTAGGCGTGCACGACATGCACCCCGATTTTTTGTAATCCGAGCCGGCTGTCGGGTCTGAAATCTTCGGCGACACTAAAGCGACACTGAAATCTTCAGGTTAAAGTAAATAGCGTGAAGACGAGTTGTTAAGGAGTTATAAACGCGAAACTACGTCTCGGGGTTGGGGGCGAACTCCTTGCTGCTAGTTTCTCGGACGAAAAACATGCATCGATAAGGGTGTATCCAACGTCATTTAATGTGTAAAACTGTGTGGGTTAAGCCCTTACGTTTCTCGGCAATTGATATATCGGGTTAATAAAATCGGGATCGGCTGAAAAATATGCATCCATAAGGCTGTATTGAACGTCATTTAATGTGTAAAACTATGTGGGTTAAGCCCTTACGTTTCTCGGCAATTAATATATCGGGTTAATAAAATCGGATCTTTGATTTAATGCTATAACGTTACGCTGAGACATCAAGGTATGTTAAATTGGAATTTTCCCGTTATGTACGAAAAATATGCATCCATAAGGGTGTATCGAACGTCATTT
>JAPYZC010002334.1:0-17654 GCA_030522665.1 Ichneumoninae sp. A BG-2022a
AAAGGTACTGAGAAGATTAATTTTGCATAATAATATTTGCAAAATGTTATTAACAAATTCATCAAAAAATTAATTGGTTAACAAATTACCCGGCAACAATACTTTTTTTTATGAAATGATTCGTTTATTTTTCTGAATACGTATGCATTTTTTCAGATTTTTAAGTAATCGTTGATTTTTTATTTTTTTTTTATAGAACAACTTACTCTATCTCTTTACTTACTCTACCTGCTTAATTTCACTGCTATCTGTATTTGCCAAAAGTGTGCGTCGTTTCACGCTTAGATGTGTAACCTTTTAGTACTTACAGAGTGAAACACCCCAGCTACAATGAAAAAAAAATAACAATAACAAAAAAAATTGCAACATTAACGAGCAAAAAACAAAATCTTCGGTTTCGATAACCGCAACCGGCAAATGAAAATTGCTCTCTCTCTCTCTGCACTCCGAATCCATCGGTACGGTAAACATGCACCACGCATTTCGCCGGCGCAGGGTGAAGCGCAAAAACAGCGATCACTCTTAAGACTTAAGCCATAAATATTCGAGACTTAGGCTGAGCCTATCCTATCGCTCGATTAACACTCGCGGCTTACGACGCTTGCCTCCTCCGCGGGACCAGAGACCTACATTTTTCTCTTGCCGCCCCCACTCCGTCGAACGAATGCAGCGGTGAAGGGGTAGTGAAGATTCCTCGATCGGACGCAGGGATTCGCGTCATCGGTTATACAATTGATAAACAATCGACTAAATTTCACACCTCTATGGCAAAACTCTCTAATTGTATCGATGAAGTAAAAAAGAAAATAAAAACAGATTCTTTTTTTTTTATAATACCTTCGCTCGATAATAAAATTCGAAAATTCAATGTAACTCGTCGAAATTCATTGTTCCGCGTAAGGGTCAATTATTAATCGAAAGTCCGCCTACTAAAGAAATTCACTTATTTATTTAAATAAGTCACGTAAACTTAAATAAACCTAAAAGCTTCGAATTTTTGTAAATCGTAGACTTAAGTGTTTTCAACTGTTTCCACTTTCATTACCTTCTCACACTGGAGCCCTTATATTTAGTATTTATTACACTGTAAAAAATGTTATGACATTTACAACACGTTTAATATACAAAGTTATATGAAATATATAACCTCGGTATATGAAATTAGAATTCATATACACCGTATTTGAATTTTAATAAGGTAATCTTAAATGCAATACCGGTATATTGAAATTATCGGTGATGGCATTGAACATTAAGACATCCGTATGTGAAAATTATGTTATTACTACAAATATTATACAAATAATATTGTTTTTTATATACCGGTAACGCAATATTCTTACATACGTGTCAATGAAATTTCACACACTGTATATGCATAAAACTTCATATACATTTATGAATTGTCAAACAGAATTTTTTTACAGTGTATATATTATATTTCGATTCTAAATGAGATATCCGTAAAATAAATAATTATTATAAAATAAATGTAAATTTGACGAGGTACGGCGCGCCTAACCGGGGGAGCGGCCGGCGAATTGAAATCGCGAAGGTACAATGCACCTCGGTGCAGTCGGGTCAAGGCCGTATGCATCGTGATGAAGCAGGAGCGGAGGCCCGTAGAGCTGAGTCATTCGTGGCAGTGGAATCGTGAATGCATAGCGTAGCGTCCATAAGCCATAAGAGGGCCGGGAGAGCAGGAGAGTCGCGGCGAGAGTGCATCGAACTCTCGCTTATGACCGTTGCAGCTGCGGGCAGGCGGGCCGGATCACGACTGCATCGGATGCGAGCGATGCACTGCTGCTGCAAGAGCTGCCCCGTCGGGCTCCCTGGCCGGCTCTCTCGGCCATCCTCGGAAATCACTCGGCCAACTCCGCCCGGCATTCCGCGTACATCAACCCGGGGGACCGCCCTCGAGAAACGCAACCGCGAGTGCAATGCCCAAAGGCCAATGCAACCGGGGATAGAGGAGATTCATCGAGGTCCAAACAATTGCAGCGCGACGCGGTTCGCGACCCTGGACCTTCCTCTCGCTCTCCACTCTCTGCATCGAATCTCTCTTGCACTCCATTTCTTTTTTTTTTCTTTCGTTCTTTTCGTCATACTTTATTCTCCGTAGAATCGACGCATCAACAAGGCCAGCCTTCGGAATCGTTTGAACTCCGTTACCGAGCGAGATTAAGATTGCACCGCAATTGCGTTTGGCCGGAACTTCTCTCGAAGGTAAAATATCATTTTTCAATAACACAATGCTTCTCTCGTCTCTTTCGTGCGGAAAAAAATGCGGGTCTTTGATTCGTGCATTATTCTTTTAAAACGTAAAAATAGTAAATTTCGATACGGGTTCAGAAAACTTTTTCGCACGAGTATCGAACAAAATTTTATTTCACAAGGTTTTATTTCGAAACTGGGAGTTTTTGCACGCGAAGCGTGCGAAAAAACCGCCGTTTTCCTACCAAGTGACATAAAATTATTTAAGAAATAATACTATTATCATTTTTATTTCACTCGGTGCGTAAAGTGCAGATTTACGCACGCTTCGCGCGCGAAAAACTCCTCTTTCGCACCTTGTGAAATAAAATTTCGTACGATACTCGTGCGAAAAACGTTTTCTGCAACACTCGCCTTCGGCTCGTGCAGAAATAATACTATTGTTATTTTTATTTCACTCGGTGCGTAAAGTGCAGATTTACGCACGCTTCGCGTGCGAAAAACTCCTCTTTCGCACCTTGTGAAATAAAATTTCGTACGATACTCGTGCGAAAAACGTTTTCGCAACTCGTGTGATTGCAACACTCGCCTTCGATAGTTTTGTCGCACTAGTATCGTAATGTACTATTACTAATGTGAAGCTTATACAATACAATTATAAAAAAGTATTTCGACCGTGAACAAATTTTCAGCGAACCATTCCGTACTCCGTTTACTAGATCGGCTCGTTTCGGCTGGGTCGCGAGTCAAGCTAGCCAGATCGTCGGTAAGCTCGTCTATCGCGGAGCGAGATAAAGATTGCGCCGCAAGTTACCTATAAACCGAGCTCCTCTCTAAGGTCAAATATAATTTCCAATTTTTATATGCTTCTCTTCCCCCTTTCCTCCCTAAAATAAATTCGTACGTTTGATTCGTGCATTCTTTTTTTTCCAACTGCACCGAGAAAAATAGTTCTGTTTCTCTAACAAAATGCAACTCGTTAATAATTTATTGCTGTGGCAGAAAAAATATTTGGCTGCTACACCGAAATATTCTGTTGTCCCTATGTTAAGCACGTAAACGAGTTATGGTAACAAAATTCTTGCTGTCCCAACAATCTATTTTCTCCTTGTAAAAAAAATTTGAAAAAAAAGATAATAATACAATTATTATTAATATAAATATATATATGTTTTTTCCAATCACCTGAAGCTTATACGACCCAACATCGTATCTACAGCCGAGTTGCTTGCTCGAAGAAGTATTTCCTCTGAAAAACTGAAAAAAAAAAAAAAAACCTAAATAAAAAAAATCTTCGCGGAATCATCCCATATTCCATTCGCCGGATCGTTTCGGCTCGATCGTCCGGCAGGCTCGCAGGAGTCTCGACGCCGACGACAGTGTCCCGACGGTCTGCCCCCGGACAATGGCGTGTGACGCGTGTTTTCGCGAAGGGCATGTACCTTCGCTCACGCATCCGCGTACTTTGTCAGCCTCGAGTCGAGGCTCGGCGGGGTGGATCTGTTTGAGAGACGCTGCGAAGGGCCGACGCACCGAGCAGGGTTAACGCACTTCTCTCGGGCGCTCCGGAGACTTGCAGCAAGCTCGCGCGCGAAAGAGGAAAGGGGGGGGGGGGTGGGAGGGGAGAGTGCAAACTATGCGTGTACCGTGGATTATATACATGGGCGTGATGTACTATAGAGCGGAGCGATGATCGGGCAAGAGGTGCGTGCACATGCGGAGCGCCGAGCTCTCCGTCCCTCGCCGGAGTCTCGCCGATGCATCGCTCGAACGAAGCTCACACGTACGCGAGAACGATTACACGCTTGGCTATCGCGCTCGGTTATGTTGCGTACGGGAGAGAGAGAGATGGAGAGGGGGGGGGGCGACATGCGGGGCTTTACGAGAGCCGGCTCGGCATGGAATAGTGGACTGGAAGGTATACCGGACGGGACGGACACGATGCATGCGCCGCGTACAGACTGTCGTGCGCGCGCACACACGCGCGCTTCGAGCGCATCCGATGCATCGGACGGATCGTCTACAGGACGATTCATAACCGAGATCGCAGTACAGTAGAGCCCCGATTGAAGCTGCTCGCACACAAAACTACGCACGGAACACGGACTGGCCGTGTCGTAGGGGAGAGCGGGGCAAAATGGCATAGCGGGGCAAAACGGGATAATGAGACAAAAAGCAATTTTCCCATAACTTTTGGATGGTGGATATGGTGACCCGTGGGGCAAAACGGGGTTGAAAATCCGGATGTATCGTTGGGACAAAATGGGGCATCCAATAATTATTGGAACATTGAGTTTTGTCCTCACTGTCCCGTTTTGCCCCGCTGTCCCCTATCCACCCACGGCTGTGATTGGCTGATGGTCGCGTATTGGCGTCCGATCTGGTCCGATCGGCTCGGCTGTGCGACGGCATGGGGGCCGTTTTTACCCCGGAAAAAAATTCACTGACTTTTCACTGACCAATTATAAATGTTCCCTGATCAAACCTCTAACGACGTCTATTAAAAAAAAATTAATTATCCAAATGAAAATGCCTAACTGTTGTATAATGTTTCATTCTTTTTTTTCGAAAGTATCGTAATTTTTTTAAGGCTTCCTTTTAAGTACTTTTTATTTATTTCTAGAAGGTTTGGCAACAATTTACTTTTTCCCTGACCAATTTTGAAATTCCGTGACTTTTCCCGGTTTTCCCTGACCGCGGCCACCATGGACGGAAAACAGCAAATGTTGTTTTATGTGCGAGCACCTTGACCGGGAAGGGATTAACCGGGTAACCGATTAACCGTGCTTCTTCCGAGGTTTTATGCGCGGAGCGCTGAAAAATGAAACGGGAGATTGATGAAAATCGAAGGAAGCACAACAAACAAACCAAAGTCACTGAGTACTTAAAAAAAGAAGACTAGCTTACGTACTATTGATGAAAAAAAAATATCCAAAGCTTTACATTTTAGTTCACTCTATTTAAGAATTAAGTGCAAGTTGTACCAAATGTCATTGTAACTAGTCAAAGTACAGTTGTAACTTTAACCGTTATTGACTTATGTACCTCCGCTTTCTTGTTCGGATCCCGAGCTACTTCGGTCCCGAGCATCTCGGTTAACGGGGTTCTACTGTACTTTTGACGTGACAGTTTTTAGAACGCCGGAAGGGCTCGAAGACGACTAGGGAACTCCTATTCGGCGCTGTCGCGGGTAATCCTTTTTTTAGTTTGTTACTGATCGAGGATTCTTTTTGTTTACGCTGGTTTCTTTTAGGCGAATTATTTTGGAGTATCCTGTACGGGCATGCGTATAGATATAGATACGAGTTTAGAGCAGTATAGTGTGCAACGGGGATCACTGTCCCCGTCCAAGGCCGCGGGGGCACCGCCCCACTGAACCAATTGTGCCACTTTTATGCCCGTCGGCATAATCTTTTTCCTTCTGTTTTCTTTTTTGTTGCTGTGTTTTATTACTCGTAAAATGCTTTATCCACCGTCACGCAAGAGCGAGCAGTTTCGGTGCCGAAGCGCGGTGATGATAACAAAAAATAGTTATTATTTGGCATTATTTTGTAGTGTATAAAGTGTAGCCAAAATATGATTTTTTTTAATTTAATAAAAAAAAAAAATTACGCCCTTCTTCGTGTTCCAAATGATAATAAAAGTAGCGTCAAAATTCGATTTGTCGACAACAACAACAAAAATGTCTTCGTTCCCAACGGCAAGAGCAAGGAAAGGATATATTATTATTGTCCCCGAAGAGTATTTGGTATCGCACAGAGCAGACATGATTTCTTTTGTTTAATAATTTGTTTTAATTGCTGCCGTGTTCGTGTTTCGAAAGATAATAAAGGTGACGCAAAAATTCGATTTGTTAAAAAAAAAAAACAACAGCAACGTCAACAACACTTTTATTCCCAACAACACGAGCAAGCAGAGATCATTATTGTCCGCGAAGAGTATTCATTATCGCAGAGAGAAAATATGATATTTTAAAAATTTACTACATTTTTATTTCCAACACCGCGAGCAAGCAGAGATCATTATTATCCGCGAAGAGTATTCATTATCGCAGAGAGAAAATATGATATTTAAAAAATTTAATACATTTTTACTTAATTGTTTCTTTTTTCGTCTTTCGAACCATAATGAAAGTGTCGTAAAAATTGGATCTGTTAAAAACAACATCAACAACAACATTTTTATTCCCGACACCACGAGCAAGCAGAGATCATTATTGTCGTCGAAGAGTATTCATTATCGCAGAGAGAAAATATGATATTTAAAAAATTTAATACATTTTTACTTAATTGTTTCTTGTTGCGTCATTCGAACCATAATAAAAATGTAAAAATTAGATCTGTTAAAAACAACAGCAACAACAACAACATTTTAATTTAATTGTTTATTTTTTGGTCTCTCGAACCATAACAAAAGTGTCGTAAAAATTGGATCTGTTAAAAACAACAGCAACAACAACAACATTTTTATTCCCAACGACACAAGCAAGCAGAGATCACTATTGTCCGCGAAGAGTATTCGGTATCGCGTTGAGGCCAGGATAAGAGGCATTTGCGAACCCCGGGAAATGCGTTCGGAATTGGGAACCCCCAGACTGGAGGGGATTGACCCAGACACCCCCTCCAGGGCAGACAACGCTCCCTCCATATCGGGTCTATCCGGCTTTGCTTCTGGAACCTTACCCTACCGAGGGTTGGTGCTCGCCGAGGATGAAGAGCAAAAGGGACACACACAAAGAGAGACAGAGAGAGAGAGAGAAAGAGAGAGAAAGAGAGGGAGATAGAAAGAGAGGAAAGCGCCCTAGCCCCGCTGTGGGTGCGATAAAGCCGTGCAGCCACCCACGCGCCTCACCTTACCGACGTATCTAGTCTCACAGTGCCATTTTTCAAATCCACGATTTATCCGTGCTGCACACGCGGGCAATCTCTCACGAGCTTCCGAGAATTTTATTTTTATTTTTCGATGCCCTTCCTCGTGTATCGCGCGCTAACATTTGGCGTGCATGCACAGCGGCGAAGCCTCCGCAGGAGAGGAAACCGCCGGGCGAGAGCCGCGGGGTTGCGAACCCCCGGTAAAGCTCAGCAGCCAGCCAGACAGACAGACTAACGTGAAGGAGGGTGACCCAGACGCCCCCTCCACACCGATGTTTTCGAGCGACTGACGCGGCCCCACCGCATTGGGTATAACAATTGCAAAAAAAAAGAAGAGAAAAAATTACGTTGTATTTAGGCGCTTACACGACTGCACGCGGTTAGCGTACACGCTGCAATAATGCCAGTGAAAGTCGTAGTAGTGGCGGTTTAATAACGCATACACAGGGTCATTGTTACGACGGTGCTTACGATGGGCACGTTGCTCGTGGACTCGGGCATCAGCGCCCGTTCCGTGAATTCCCATTTATCGATCCGCGCCGACCGGACGAGCGATTAAATTAACTGTCGGCGTTGGACTGTCGGATGAGAAGTTTCGATCGACTCAACGGCAAATTGCATGATTATATTCGTCGATGTATTTTAATACGGGCGGGCTACACGAAGACGGCGGAAAAAGGTCCCCCACTTTTTGGTAAGCACACTGTAAAATGGGTATTAATTTTTCTTTGTCGCAAATGGCAAAAATTCTTTTACGGTTAATTTTAGAAACTAAATTTTGTTAATTTTATAAAAATGTCTGTTCATTTTATAAATAATAGTAGTTGTGAGTTTGTTGACAGTGCATAACATGGAACAGTTTTTAATATATATACCTAATAGGCTACAGTCACGTATATGCTGCCAATAGGCCATCGACCGAAGCCCTTCAGTCATTTAATTTCGTTAAATTAACGAGTACATAATAGTGGATGTTTGTGGACAAAAAAGTTTGTTGAACGCACAAATCGTTTTTACTGTGTTGCTCCGACCAAGTTCAAACTTATAGTGCCAATAACAATAGATCACCATATAATTGTTATTAATAATTCCCTTGGCCCGTTCGGAATTCCGAAAAGAGGGTATTAATGGATATTGTGCAGTGAAAAAGTACCGTTTAACCGAAAACAAGGAACACCGCGGGGCGATGAGGAATTAATAAAAAAAAAGAAAAAAGAAAATGTATCGCGATTGAGGAAGAATGGCGTGGCGCGTAGACCGAAACGCAACTATATTCATAATTATATTTTACCTGTATACTCTGAGAGAAGGACCTGATATAAATTACCAGAAATCTGGTAAAAACTGACAGAATTTTCACGTATGTGTCAAACATTCATATTAAACTTAACACATTCTGCGCGAAAAAACGGTAATTTTCTAGAACATAAGTACTTCTTATATTTCAGAAAATACAAGAATATAAGTACGAAGAATAAGTAAACAAGCTAGAATATAAGTACTTTTTATCAGAAAATATAGTAATCGGCGGCATCGTGGCGTTTATCTGTACATACATAAAAAAATGTTATCGACGAAATTCCGTTTTAATCCACAAAATCCCTAGCCAGACATACAAAGTTTTGCCAACCCGCCTTCTGGAAAAAATTACCACATGGATATAAAAATTGCTGTAACCCCTGTGAAAATTTCACATGTCGCTAATGGTGACTGGTCAAAATTTACCATACGCCTTGGTAATTGTTCCGCGATTCTGTTCGCCGTGTACATAATGATATTCTTCGATAAATGTTGTAAATACGCGATGGGCACCGAAGACGGTAGAAAAAGTTCCCTCACCTATCTCCAGTAGTTCCGACCAAATTTAAACTTATAATGCCATTAACAATATACACAATAGATCACCATAGGATTTTCCTTAATCATTCCCTTGTCCCGTTCGGAAGGCCGAAAAGAGAGTACTAACGGATATTATGCAGTGAAAAAGTGCCGTTGAACCGAAAACAAAGAAAACGGCAGGGTGAAGAACGAAGAAAAGAAAAAAAAATAAGAAAATGTATCGCGATTGAGGAAGGGCGGCGTGGCGCGTACACCGAAAACGGGATGGCATCGGGGATGTGGAAGGGAGAAAGAAAGAAGCTCTCGCGACAAGGGTAAAGAGGGCGTATCGTAGTGTTGCTGACCCGACGACCGCTGTAACCTTGCGCATCCCCCCCCCCTCTCCATGCCCCGCGCGACGCACATACAGATATTAAAACGATCTCTCGAGGATTATCTCGAGTTTTTCACCCTTCGATACTCCACAGGCGGAGCCTTCAGCGTCGAGCCATCGACGAGTAATATACCTATGTCGCAAATAAAGTAGTCTCCGTACGAGATCGGATTCTTCTGCTCGGAAACTTTTTTGTCCTCGTCGTTAAAAAACGCCGGAGGAAAAAAAAATTCGAGTCGTCGGGCAAAGTCGAACGAAGAAGGATAAAAGGACAAGTCATAAAAGTGGAGAGTCTCGATCCGCTCGATGCCTATCGAATGCTGATTAAAGGAAAAGCTTTTCCCATCCTCCATCCGAACTCCAACCTTCGCCGTGAAATTTGTCTCGTTAGCGCGATTTCTATTTGGATGGTGTCTCGGCGCGATATTTTATCCCAAGGAGAATACGTGACCAGACGCATGGGGTCGAACACACGTACGGCGCAGTAAGCGGGCCAGATCCTCGGTCGCCACTGTCGCTAATACCGCTGTTGCTCTCAGCGAGCGAAGATGGCAAAAGCGAGACAACTCGGGGTATCGTGCAGCAGCACTACTCTCTCCCAACCCCGTGGACCCGCTGCAAGTCGTTAAAAATAGGCTCCGTACAACGCAGGCGTATTCGAAGACAAGGTCATTCCAACGTCTGGGTCAAGACCCTCCACTAAACAAAGGCTGTCGAAGCGATGCCGCTTCAACGATGTCGAACTACTTCTGCGGTCCGCGCTGCGGTGTGTTCCGTACGTTCGTCACGGACGAGTGGCGTACGCTAAAAAAGAGCGAACGGAGAGGTTCGTGCGAACGATAATTCGCTCGATAATGTTTGACGAAAATTTTTGAGGGATAAAAAACAATTTCGTTTCTTTTTACGAAACGTACTTTTCTCGGAGATCTCTCGAACCCCGTGGAGGTTAAGAGGCATCGGTTTCGAGATAAACCGAGAGCGTACACGTCGAACGCAAAAGTTCGACGAACCTCGCCCAGTGCAACGCTCTCCAGGGGTCATCTAAATGCCATTTCAATTAACAGTTGTTACGCTTGCCTACAGCGAGGATAGTATAAATTTTCATCGGGGTATCGAGGAAGAGAAATAGTTTTTTTCAAAGTTCCGTTACAGCTTCGCGGTTGAACTGGGCCATCTGGGCGCAAGTTGCTACATTCGATGAGAAAATGGTTCCCTTACCGCTCGAGAATAAACGTGGGGGCTTCGTCTGCTTACGAACGTCGTTCCTACCTTGCCGAGCGCGGACAACACACCAACGGAGTGTGAGTTCGAAGGCGCTGGACTCTATTTCCTATTGCTACTCATTCCTTTCTTCGATCAAACTTTCCTCGAATTTAATAAAATAACTGCGATTCGACCTACGATTACCGTAATCCAATCAGGAATTTTGCACCCACTGTGAACAAAAGTTGTCTGCACATGCGCACTTCGAATCGGCTAATGATCAAACGCACCGACGGAGGATGAGTTCGAAGGCGTTGGACTCTATTTCCTAAATTGCTATTCCTTCCTTTCTTCGATCAAACTTTCCTCGAATTGAATAAAATAACGACGATTCGACCTACGATTACCGTAATCCAATCAGGAATTTTGCACCCACTGTGAACAAAAGTTGTCTGCGCATGCGCACTTCGAATCGGCTAATGGCCAAAGTTTTTATGTCAACAATCATGATTATACAAAACAATATGTTCCCGTTAACAGCATAGATCATTCAATCGTCGAAGATCTATCGACCCTCGATGTTCTCGCCTGGATCTCGAAAAAAAGTATATACGTAGTACAAAAGCACAGCCTACCTTAGCGACGCCGGATAATCGATGAACGCTCCTCGGGACGAAGTGCGTGAGTTCGGCGCTAACCTCTTCTTCCTTGCGAGTTTGAGCTCGTTTGCCGCCGTCGTCGCTGCAATCACCGCCATTCGGTATCTCCGACCAAAAACAACTCGACTCGATGACTTCGACGAACATTATCTGCGCTGATTGACTCTTCAAACTTGCTACACATCGCAGTAACGCGATCAAACCGGCCGAACGTACTCACGACAAACCTCTGCTCGATCGAGTCGCCTTTGAAACTTTAGCCGTAAAAACTAAGTTTGAATAGTTGTGCAAAGTTGCCACGCCGCGAGTGGAGCGCTGTTGTTCCGTCCGCGAGGCGGCGTTCCTCACAGATAAATCTCCCAGCACATGCTGTGCCCTCAAATCCGGAGCCGCCATATTGTTCAGTTAGAAGCCAGGCAAAACATTGTGTTCACGTGGAACGCCGCATTAACAAAGATAATAAATCAGTTACTCTGTGCAACGTTTCAAAGGGAGCTAAATTCCGGCGGATACGTCGTTACTGTTCAGCGTGAATTTACGGCCCTTCGGTGAGTAATAACAACGTATTTTTTCCCTTAAATAACGTCGAGCCGCTCGCGTGCTCTCCGTTGTCTCGCGGCGTGGCGGCTTTCGTTTTTTTCTTCCTTTACCTTCGACCATACATACGATACGAATTTTCTCGCTTTTCCACTCTTCTCTCGTCGCTAATCGTTCGACGAATCTTCGTCGCCGACGCATCGTTCGGTACTTCACAGTGTACTTCGATGTTATTTACGGTAAATATAACCCCAAGAGGCTCACGGGCGGATGCTATTTTTCTCCGCGTAGGCCATTAGCCTTGCACAATATGGACGCGAGGCAAACGATCGGAAACGCAACACGTTGGACCGGGTCGTATTTCTCGAACACACGTCCGAAACTACGATAATCCGGGACGGACATTGTCGTCGATATTTTTAACAGTTCGATCGTTCATTTTTTCTGTTACGGATCGACGACAATAGCGCTTTTATTTTGTCGATGCCGACGGCGATTGGGTGTATATACAACATCTGGAAATAGCGTGCTCGCTAAGCATTCCACGGGCGGTTACGCTGTACCGGGGAGTCGTTGAGCTCGACGACGTTGTAGATTATTGTACGCCTCTGGTATAGTTAACCGTCGTACCAGCAGCAAACCCCATGGTTACGATTACATTTCACCATTCAATAGAATAACATTAGTTGGAACAGAATAAAATTAGTTTTCTCTGTATTTCGATCGATGGGCCGTGTAGCGAGGTGTTATTCGTGTTTATACCATTGTATACGATCAGAGCTCGCTAATGGAAAGCGAAAAAACGTCGATACGTCGAGAAATTTATTTACAATTCGTCGTTCGCGATGTATGAAATTTATGAAAAATTAATTTCAACAAGCTTCGTTGTAATATGCTTTGAATATTTTCTTTTTTTACCTTTCTTCTGCTGTTCCCAGTAAAATGTCTTGAAATAAAGACCTCGTTTTCGCAGAGTATAGATTACGGTGGAAATTACGGAACACCGGCCGGAATTAGGGACCGGCGTTAACAACGTGTATCGCGTAAATTGTCTTTTTATAATTGCTGAATATTCGATTGCCCAACAGAGGATAGTTATCGTTAGCAGCTGATAACAAATCTGCCCGCGCGTGGTTTTCGTCGTGAAAATTAAACGGATACCTATCTCATCGATGTTGAGAAATTTTCTTATTTTTTTATTTCATTGTTCGCCTCATTGCCGTAAAACTTTTTTCGATTCTCTTTACATTATGTTTTGTTTTTACTTGTTAATTTTTTTTCTAGGGAGTAAAAGTGTGCCTCCCAGCGAGAAGCGCTCGTCCGAAGTTCTGATCCGTGCCGAGATAGTAATCGAGCGTGGATGGAAAATTCGTGAGATAAAGATAGCCGCCCATGCGCGCTGCTATATCTCGAACGGAAAGTTGTTAATGTCTCGTCGATTACTAGAAAGGAAAGACAAACGCTACTGGTGACGAATCTAACGGCTCTTCCCCCCGCCATTACAAATTCGTATCGCGAAGCCTCGTAACTATTGCAACGTCCTTGATTTTAGACGGGAAGTTAAAATTCGATTTTTTCGACCTCCATAGCCATCCGCCACGTGCTGCCCGCTTACGATCGCCGGTAACCCTTGGCGAATGTTTATTTTCGTTCATCCACCAACAATCACACAATTATATCTCCTTCGCGTTATTTTCATCGTTCTACGAGATATATATATAAATTCGTAGTAAAATCGAGCCTAGGGTGACTCATCAGCGACACGCGACTCTCCACCGATCTCGAGACTTTCGTCCAGTGACTTCACACGGTCAGGAGCTCAATGTTGAAATTGACCGAGTGGCGACAGCCGGAACTCTCGAAACGAAACAGCCTTAAGGCGAGGTGAAACAGACTCAGTCGGTAACAAATCTGTTTCCCTATTTTCTTCGCGACTATTAATATTTTGGGTAAAAGCACTGGTAAAAAAATACGGTTGAATCAACTAAGATTCGGACTGGGACGTTCAACTAAATATTTTGTTGGTACAGCAAAGAAATTGGTTATTTCAACAATTTATTGGATGATTTAACCAACATATTTTGGAGTCATTAAAATATTTTGTTCAACCAACTAAGTATTTATTTGAACGTCCCTGCCCGAATCTTCGTTGATTCAACTGTACTTTTTTATCAGTGAGCAAATTAGGTTTTTATAGACTCTATATAGATGCATGAAAACCTAATTTCCTGTTGTCTGAAATACTAATAGGTGCGCAGAAAACAGGGAAACCGTTTTCTCTACCGACTTCGTGTGTATCACATGCTCTTACGGATGCTTCACACGTACATTCCCAGTCAAAAGTGAGATTCAGTGAGAATTCGATCGATTCGTTTCTAATGGTATAAAAATCTGAAAAAATCAACTGTATTAAAAGTGCCAACAACATTCATTTTGCATCATAATAATGTCAAAAAGTTATTAACAAATTGCTAAACAAAAACGTTATTCAATAAATAATTAGCAACAAAACCTTTTTTCTCTTTTCAAATGAATTCATTGGTTTCTAGAAGCCACATAAATTTTTTAAAAATATTCTATCATTTTTGAACTTTCGTTTTTGATTTTTTTTTAAGGCCGTAACTACGGAACGGTAGGCACAATGACCTAGAAACTTTTTGTGTTTACTGTAGAATCGTGATACTGAACCACATCCAAAATCCCTGGTTCTGCAACGATTTTTTAAATTATCGAAAAAAAAAATTTAGAAATGATAGAAAATTCTGAAAAAATTCATATGAATTCTGAAAAATCAACGAATTCATTTAAAATGAGAAAATAAGAAGTCGTCTGATTTATTTTTAAAACATTATTTTTTCGAATCATTTGTTAATAACTTTTTGGCATTATTATTATGCAAAACCAAAGTTCTTGACATACATAATGCGGCTGATTTTTTTCGGATTTTTGGCATGTTGCGAAGTACTGAAATTTTCATCGCATTAAACTGTTCGTTGGAAATGTATGCGTGATGCATCCTTAAGATCATGTGAAACACTGTGGAGTGCGAGAGATAGCATCAATGGGGCTCTCGGCGGAGCTAGAGAGACACGCTGAGAAAACGTTTCACATGCTCTTAAGAGCATGTGACGAAAACGAATACTGTAATGAATGCCATTTCGTGACCGCAGATGCCTGAGGAAAATAAATAATTGTCGTTCGTCGCGGCATTGATGGACACCGTGAATGATAAATTTCCTTTTCCTTAGATGTCTATAGTCATGGGATTGTATTCATTGCTGTTTCGGTTACCGACTGAGCAACGCTGGTCGAGAAACGGAAAGATAAAATTCTCACTTCATTTGCAAACTACTCTTTCGCCAAGTTTATTGTCGTCGCTACATTGGGTTTCATCGTTTCTTTTTCGCTTCTTTAGGATGCATCACACATACATTCATACAAACACATGCATACACATACATTCCAACCAAAACTTTAATTCGATCCAAATTTAAGTACTTCGCGATATGTAAAAAACCTGAAAAAAATCAGCCAAATAGGGTCAAGACCTTTCATTTTACATAATAATAATGCCCAACAGTTCTTAACAAATTATTTCAAAGATAAATTGTTTAAAAAAAAACCAGAAAACCTTCTATTTTCTCGTTTTAAATGAATTACTTAATTTTTTCGAATTCATATAAATTATTTCACAATTTTCTTATATTTCAAAATTTGTTCTTTCGGTAATTTGAAAAATCGATGTAGAGATACGAATTTCGGATGTGATTCTGTATCACGATTCCACAGTACACACAAAAAATTATGCTTTTAACAAAATTTCAAAAACGGAAAATTCTAAAAAAAAATTATATGGCTTCTCGAAAATTAATGAAATCATTTCAAAAGAGAAAAATAAACAGTTTTGCTGATTGTTTGTTGAATAATTGTTTTCAGCAATTTGTTAATAAGTTTTTGACATTATTATCATGCAACATAAATGTTCTTGTAGAATTAATAAATAAGTAGTCGCCTGTCTCGTGAATCTGATTTTATTCAGATACGAAAATTGGGCTACTAGGATTACGAAAAAAAAAGTCTCGTGGGACACTCGAGGTATTTTATCGCGTCTCTCACCGCCGGTGCAAGGCACCAGCAGCGTGCGATCGTCGAGTCGGGCGTGGAAGTTTCCGACGCGTGTGACCGACGACTTTTGCCGGAATGTTCGTTGCGCACGTGAGGAAGAAAGACGGAACGTGTATTGGAAATACTGGGAGAGGTGTGCGGTAACAACCGAGTCTCGTACTCGTCCCTCGGCATAGGTCATCACGAGACTCTTAACGAGATCGCCGATCAACGATACTCGTTCACGTTGCGAAAGAAAAAAAAATTAATAAAAAATGCCTATCAAATAACAACAAAAATGCTTATATAAAAATTAATAAAAAAAACTGTTCCATTGAATTCTGTTTCTCCCTCGTTCGATGAAATTCCACTGTCTTCATATCCGTAAGGTTTCCCTCGTTCCACGAGGATGTTTTGCAAACTGAGAATGCTTCTCCTACAGACGTAAGGAAGGGCGGGGCAAAATGGGGCAACGGGGCAAAACGGATTTTTTGGGCAAAACTAAATTTTCCAATCATTTTTCGATCGGACAGGGTGGCAAAACTGGGCGGAAAAGCCTGATGTATCCGATAGCGAATTTGGCATCCAAAAATTATTGGAAAATGACGTTTTGCCCAAAAACCCCGTTTTGCCCCGTTGCCCCATTTTGCCCCGCTCTACCCTACATTTTTCTCCCTTTCATCGTCGACGTGAAATAATTTCTCGAAACAGGATCGCATCCTATACAAATTTAACAAAATTCGTCGTTTCATCTCATAGCTCGGCCCTCCCTTCCGGGCCTTTCGCTATCTGCTTATACCTGTTACAGACGCTCCAGGTATAAACTAGCTCCGGGAGAGCCCGTGAATGAATAGCCTCGAGGGCTCTCCGTGTATGGGTTTCCGCTTTCTTTCTCCAGCGCCTTGTCGTCGAAACTTTTCTCATTTCTCAATAATACCGACTCGCCGCGACCGGGCCTTCGAGTGGCTCGAGTCGGCGCGTCTGCGCACCGAGCGGCTCACCCGAGCGCGTTCCCCGAGTCCCCGGGTGATCGGTACGGGGCTTAACGACCACGTGTTGAAAACCGGTGAACGCGCAAGGCCCCCACCAGTAACTCGCCGACCGCGATCACGCTCGCAAGAGACTGCTCGAACGCTATTGTCCATTTTTCGTTTCTTAACTTATTCTTCGTCCCAGTAAATATTTAACACCGTATTCAGTAATATTTTTTTCTGTCAACGTCGTCTCGATCGTAAAATCGTTGTTGTGAATTTGCCGTTTCTTGTTCTGTGCAGTTAAAGAGTTTCGTTGTGGTTCATACTTATTTATCGTCCGAGTTGTCCATATGCCAGTTTCTTCCGGCCGAGTTCGAGCCCCGCATTCGTAGATTTATCGCGTTACGCGTTGTTTGCCGATCGTCTGTAACGCTTCTGTCTAGCATGGCTCTGCAGACGGTGAGTCGCCGAATTATTCGATTACGCTTAATCTCGCAATTCATTTTATCGATGCAATTGCGCCAGCAGGGAGCTCTGCTTTACGGGCTAGTGCAACGTATGCGCGTTGCACAACGTGACATAATATTTTTATACTTCCGCGCACGGAGTTTTACGACGGGGCTCGGTTAAACGCGATTTTTATCGAAAATACTATGTTTGCCAAGGATGGATGATTCATACGATCTCCCATTGGGTACCCGGAAATTTCGCTTGGCTTATCAAATCCTTGAATAATCGTCTATTCACTATTTATTATTATATTTACGTAACCTGTAAAAATAATAATAATTTATTATTATTATTTATTAATAATCGATCGACTGCTTCCAGTTTAGATATTTTACATATATATATATATATATATATATATATATATGTA